>KE563294.1:1561-16721 GCA_000443045.1 Phytophthora x cambivora | reverse complement strand
GGCCCCCGCCCTGGTCCCAATAATAAAACAGAGTTGATTTTACTTCGGACTTAATACTTGGTCTCAGTATTACTGAGCAGTGGACGCTTCCTCACCGCTACGTGTAAGCTAGTGACGGGTACTCACTAGGCCCGTTACAGCGTGTCGCCGGTGCCCCGACGAACGGTTGCTCCGTCGGTCCCGAGCCGGACAGTTCCACCGAGAGTTCCAAAGAAGAAAGTATTGGCGAAGAGTGTGTCTGTGGCGAAGCCTGCGAAGCCGTTGATGAAGAAGCCGACTGCTGCGACGCCTCCCCGGGCCGCGCCTAGCAAGGCACCCGCGCCGACAAAGCCTGTGGCGCGTGCCAAGCCCAGTGGAGGAACGGTTGGAGCTACGGGAACGCCTCGGAGGACGCCTCGAGCTGTCCAAAGCCCGGCAGCTGCGCCTGTGAACCCGATTTCTCTGACGCATGCTATGTCGAACGCGGTGAAAGTGTTACCGTTGTTCCACTCGGCTGGTGTCACTGTCGAGTACGCGAGAGACTTTTGGGGAGCGTTCGAAGGCACTACGAGAGGTCTTCCCGACCGTTCTCGATTGCTAGTGTTCCGCCAGAAGATCACGGGAAGTGAGGCTGAGAGATGGTGGAATAACTTGAGCATCAAGACGTTCGAGACGTTGAAAATCCGGTTCCACAATCACTCCCTAAGCCGAACCGCTGATGAGTTGTGGGAACGGTTGCACTCGACCAAGCGTGCGCGAGGAGAGTCTATCGAGGAGTGGGGAGACCGTGTGTCGGACCTCTGTGACTCACTGGATTACCCGGACCCGAAGATGAGGTACCAGCTCTTCAACAACCGTCGCATGCTAGTGATCTTGGATTCGAGCCCCGCCAGTGCTATTCCTGAGGCGTGTGAATGGCTAATGGCCAAGGGCATGTATCGTCCTGCTGAAGAAGACGAGGGTGTTGACAATGTAACGGCTGCGAAGAACAGTTCTATGTCTGAAGAGGCTAGTCTGCTCCTGCCTGTGCTGGATCAAGTGAACGCTCTGGCGCAAGAGGTGAGGACTTTCGTACAAGGTGAGAAGGAATGGAGGAGCCAGGTAAAGAACCAGTTGCAAGCTCCTCGCCAGAACCCCTACCAGGCACCGTCTACGGTCGCAGCGATCCCGCCGCAACAGCAAGGGAACGGTCGACAGTTCCGTGGAATTCGAATGGACGAAGACAGTCGTGCTCAGGGCGGAGCTCCGATCTGTGGGCGTTGTCACTTCCTTGGACACGGTCGCGAGACTTGTCGTCGACGGTCCATGACTTGCCGCCGTTGTAAACAGCCACTCTACGAACCAATGTCCTACGATAGCGAGGCTACGTGCCTTGGACGCTCAGCAGAACGCTGTAGCGGGCCAAGCCGAACCTCGTCTCTGAAGACGACAAGAGGAAGGGGAGCGGAGAGCCACTCCTTCCTCTGGCCAGAAGAACGGCTCGGAGGGTGATCGCGGGCGCGTTGCAGTTGAGAAGCGTGCCGAGGTTACCGTCCCTCGAGGGGTGGTGAAGGGTGAGAAGGAAAGCAGAACGGAGTCGAAGTCGGCGAGGGCATCCAAAGGAACGGTGCCGCCGCCGAGGGAGACAAAGAGTAAGAAGAAAGCAAGAACAGTTGGTGAGAGTAAGACGGTTGGAGTCGACGCGGAGACCAAGAAAGCGGTCGAGCGTGTCGCTGTCCAAGAGGAAGTAGCTGAGAGTGAAGTACGTGACGAACCAAGAACGGAGTCGAAGTCGGCGAAAGCAGCCAAGAGAACGGTGCTGCCGCCGAGGGAGACAAAGAGTAAGAAGGAGGCAAGAACAGTTGACGCGAGTAAGACGGTTGGAGCCGGCGTGGAGACCAAGAGAACGGTCAAGCGCGTCGCTGTCCAAGAAGAAGTGGCCGAGAAGGAAGCAAGTGACGGAACTAGAACGGAGAAGTCGTCCTGGCCGGTGGCGGAAACGGTCGTCCCTGAGGAAGCAGTAAACAAGGTGATCGTTGGGGTTGAATCGGCCGTCGTAGAAAATGAGGCTGCCCAGGAAGAGAAAGCAGAGGAACCAGTGTGAGAGACGCCGGCCCAGAACGGAACGGAACAGCCGAGTGGCGTTGAGAGTATGAGAGTCTTGACGGAGGAAGAGAATACGAAGGAGTATCGACGCTTGTTCACGGACGAAGAGCTTGACGCGATGGAAGCGAGCTCTCCGGGACAAGAAGGAGCGGTTTTAGCGGGTCAAGAAATAGCGGTTGAGAAAGAAGAGTACGACAAGGATTTGGAAGACCGTTTGTTCCCACTAGATGCAGTGGAACTCCAGATGCGCGTGAAGGAGAACGCTGAGGCGCAGAAAGAACCGTATGTCGAGGACATGGCGAAGCATTTGGACCTGCCAGTGGAAGTATTAGAACGGATGAAGGAAGCGTCCCCGGATGGGATGTCGTCGCCGGAGTATTGGCAAGAATGGTTCCAGAACACGCTCGAGAGTTCCGAGGAGGCGAAGCGAGCCAACCGAGACTCCAAAGCCGTAGGGACAGGGGTCATGCAAGGCGTGCCGGGAGCCGCGGGGTTCGTGCACGAAGACTTTGAGTTGTCGAAGAGAAGAAACAACGCGGACGAGGACTAGCAAGAACGGAATAATATGGCGGCCGCGTTGGTAACGGATGATGATGTGCCAGCGAGTATAAGCGTTCCGCCGGATTGTGTGGGCGACGCTGCGCTGTCGGTCTCCCCTGAAACGACTGATGAAGAGATTGATCCGTCCGTGGCGAGGTCAATAGCTCGAGTGACTGTGTACGAGATGCTGAAAGACTATAAGAACGGTGAATTGGTGACGGAAGGCCTAGTGGGACGGACGCCGGACCTGGAAGAAGCATTAAGAACGGTGTTGCGACTGAGACCGTAAAGACGATGTCGGAAGGGAGACTTGACCGTCCCGATGAGAAAGTGGAAGCGCCGAAGCCCGAAATCCCGCCCGACAAAGGCATTGAAGCGGACTTCTTGGACTGGGCGTTGATCCTGATGACTGGCTACGTGGTGACCTACAGCCTCCTCTCCGAGTATCGATCTGGTGGAGACCGTCTGCCTGGGATGGTTTGGCGTGGCATCCGTGCTAGTGGCAGCGAACTACTACGCCGGGAACGGTCAAGGACTTGTCATCTAAAAGGGAAATTCGAGGTCGGTTGGTGGCCGGCGTTGTGGAGCAGTGTGGTGGTGCTGACCGGCTTGACGAGTCACCGTGAACTGTGGAAAGAAGTGCATGCTGTCGGAGAGTCGAACGAGGAGCCTCGACGAGGACGTCGAGTTTCAGTCGGGGAGGATGTCCCGAGTGGAATTGGTCTGTACCGTTGCGCCTGGGTTAATTACCGTCCTCGTTCGATATCGCCTGGGGAACAGCTGTTTGAAGCTGAACCCCGTATGGGGCGACGAGGCGTGGGACCGGTCTTCTGATTTGACTTCGTCCCAGTATGGGACGGCTACAGGCGTGGGTGGTGGATTTCGAAGCGTGGTCATTTCCCGATCGCGCGTGCAAGGCGGATTTGGCGGCGCCCGTGGGCCAAGGACGGATGGCAGAATACAGGGACGTAAGGAAGGACAAACGGGCGCGTACGGAGCGCCGGACGGGGTGAGTGCGGATGTGCGGAGCGGTCCGCGAGTGGGGCGTGCGGCAAGGGAGAGTGCAAAGAGCGCGGGAGCGTAGCGCAGGAGACCAAGGAGCTAGGAAGTCAAGATGAAAGGTTGGTCAGTCGTGAATTTACCCTATACTTAACAAGTTGCTTTATTCTTTAAGGTAGCTTGTTAGAGTGCATCTTGGTTTGTCTACAAGCCACTGGCCTCTACTCCCATACAGCGCACGGAACGTCCCCCCTAGGGAACGGTTCGCGACAGCTGTCGGTAAGAAAAACTTGGAGAAAAGCATCTACTCGCGGTGAATTACCGAGTATTGCTGAATAGTGAGCGGTAAAACTTGGTATATTTTGTGGTATCAGTAACACGTGCCGACAGAGTGGTTCAACTCGACAGTCTAAGCATGCTCGAGATCGCGCTATGCGTCGAAAGCGTATTTTATATATAATAAGCAGAGAAGCTTTGGGGACAATTGCGTCCAACACTTCGCTCGCCAAGTCAGCGGTGTCAAGAAGCAGAAGAGGAAGCAATACACGTGCCGTCTGCGTGGAAGAGCTGATGGTCACAACACATCTAAATGCCCGAGCGTGTTCCTGTTGATGCACCTGCCGGTAGTGACATTGCCGGCGGCAAATACGTTGTATGATCTTGTCCTATCGCCTTGCTACAAGCTTCCAGGCGGATAACAAGGTCCCAATCGACTCTGTCTGATGTGGTGTTAAGAAATGTTGACACTGTAGTGCACGTATCCCTAATGTAAGCACAGTAATTTGCCTCAATAGCGCATATATCATAACTAATAACATTGCAGAATACATACCAACCCATTCTATCTCATAGACTAATATAACCTCTGTCACGTCATTTATTTGAGAGATTAAATACGAAGCACGACTACGCTGTTAAGGCACAATACTGTACTTCATTAAGCTCACCTTGCTTAAGTTTCCAGCTCACCAAGCGGGAAGTCGCGCTTGATGCCTTTGTGGACCTTTTTGATAATGTGAGATGGATTTGCGGCCCTTTTTGATAAAGATGCCTCTTAGTGTGGGGCGTTCTGCTGTTATTTTAATACTAGATCGCTGGCGCTTAAACCGGGAGGGTGGTTGTCAAGTGAAAACATGAAGTGGATAGATGTAATATTTTTTAGTTTTATGGTAGATTTAATGGTGGTGCCAAGAGCCGTCTTCTCGAATGTGCATAATCCACTTGGTCGTAAATATACTAGGCCGTAAATTCGCTCTGTGTGTCTATGTGAGAAAGAAGCCAAATGGAGTGGTAGTCCAGATATTTACATTTCTGTTTACATTTGCACCGCTTCCCAGAAACAAGGCGCCACAATGTAATATGTGACGTGTGTGCTCACAGTTGACCGAAGGTTGTAAAGAGTGACATGGGAAGGTACAATAAATGTTATCTGTAACTCAGTCGACATTTTTTGAACAAAATAAAGCTGGTGATGCCCTACAGGCTACTTCGTAGCCCTCCCGGTATTATTATAGTAAAATTTAGTAAACTTTACTTCACACAAACTGTTAGTGGTATGTTAGCTGACTGCAAGCAGACGCGTTAGCAGCAGGGGGATTAATGTGCGGTTAAGTACGAATAAAATCCGAGAACCTCAACTGGAGTTTCCGAACCGGAGGCAAACGGCGAGCCAGTCACTCGCCGTTTTGCGCTCAAGTCAGCACCGAGCTCAGAGCTCCACGAACAAGAAGAAGAAGCCAGATGCCAAGTGAGAATTCTGCACGTCGTCCTTGCAAGCCTTCGGTTCCCGCGCAGAACCCGCCCCGTGCCTCCTACGTCGGCCACAGTGGGCGAACTGTTCGCCTGGGGGCCCCTGGTGAACTCGGTGGGCCATGGGCAGACCTCGTGTACGCAGCGCTGATCGGCGAACCCCAGCTCCGGCCGAATGACCCGGAGCCCTTCTTCTACGGTGCTGACGACGCCAAACGACCTGCCTGGCAGGTCGTCCTGACGCGTCTTCTCCCCGTGGAGCGCTTGGAGGACGTCGATCCCGCCCTGCGAGACCACGTTGACGTGTCGTACTAGATCCCGCACTGGCGTCTGACGCAGACCTCTCGCAATATGACCAGCGAGCTCCAGGAGCGCCCGTTGCTGTCGGTGTTCCGTTTTCTCCGGTTCTCCCAGTTCTCCGTGGCATCTCCGCGCTGCGATACCAAGTTCACCAAACACATGTCTGACGTGTTCCTCTGCGGCCAAGTCCTCTACTATCGACCATCTACTTCCATCGCTCTCGTCGACGACATCAACCTGCTCCAGGTGCCAGGCTGCAGCTACACCTGCATGGTAGCCATTCGGGGCTTCTTCGGGGAGCGCCACCAGGTGGTCGTCATCCCCCTTGTTGACGTCCGCAGCCAAGCTATTTCGCGGGATGAGTTTGTGCTAGGCTTCTACCACGCCCCCTCGACGCTGCAGCCGACTAGATTCGACACCGCCAGGCGGTAGTTCAGCACCTGGCCGCCCACAAGCCGTGCGTCAGTCCGCCAACATCTTGCACAAGCTTTCGCCGCCCCTGGGGGGAAGTCACGGTAGATTTGGGTACTTAAGCGGTTGCGTATGTATCCCAAGACGTTCATCGTTCCGACGGCCTATGCGCGGAGGGTGCTCCATTCGTCCAGCTCGACCATGGTTCTCGAAGAAGGCGAAGCGTCCCCGGATGCTTACAACATGCATGAGACGGACGATGTCGGGCTTCCGCTCCTTACTCGGACCGAGGCCGACTTGACGCCAGTAGATCTGTTCTCGGCGCCACTGCCGTCGAATCCACGACAAGCGCCAGGCGCTCTACGAGTAGAAGATGTTCCAGCTGACGCTACGTAAGGGCCAGGTCCTGTGACTCTGGACCCGTCGGCTGGTCAGCCCATGGCTGACCTCTCCGGTGAGGCGCTCATGCGGGCACTACTCCTGGAGCAACGTGCAACCAACACGGCACTACAGTCACAGCATTCGGTTCTCTCGGCTTCCGAAGAGGCTATCCAGACGCAGCTGGCAACCTCGTCGGCGGGTGGTGCGGCTCATCCTGGGCCCGCTCGCTTCGCTTCGCCTTAGGGGCCGGCGCCAGGCGCCGACCTTCCCGGGTTGATATCTCAGCCCACCGGGCTCGAGCGCTCCCGATCGCCTCTAAGATCTGTCCAAGTTCATCATGATGCGTAGCTCCGACATGCTCGGCACCCGACCGCACCGCGTGCACGTTTGCATGGTCGCTATGATCACGCCCCGGGGCCTGATCTTCGCTCTGAGTCATCCCATGATCGTCGCTCTCTGCCCCATTCACTGCCCCGGGGTTACTGTTCCCAGTCTCCTCAGCACGGATGGTCGAGCTCTCGGTCACGTCGGCGCGATCACGCTGACCGGCGCGCTCGTCGTGTTTCCCCAAGTCGTGACCACCGTCGCTCGTGATCTCGCTCCAGGAGCTGTTCCCGTCGGCGTTCACGCTCCACCCGGCGCGATCGACGCTTGTTCTCCCCGGTCCGGCCGCCCCAGGGGCAACAACCAGCCGGCAACAACTTGTTTGACCTTCTTTCAGTGAGTTGGCTGTTCACGAAGCTGCCCGAGTCGGGCCCCGGTTCCAGGACGACGATGCAGGTACGAACTCCCTTGGATTCCGGTTTGCAAACATGCATCCGACCGATCGAGTCTACTTCATTCTCCGTCAGGAACGCTTTCGCAGCCAGTATCATGCCACCATGGTGACCGCGAAGATGTTGTTTTCGGTTGGTTTCTTTAGCCGACCCTTCGACCATTTCCGGTCTCCAAGTGCGCCAGGTGCATACCAGAAAGGTCGGACCATAGTCCACGAGGACTCTCAGTGGGGGGGTCAGAACCTGCCACCACGATGCAGATCAACCGGGGAGATCAGTTACACCAGGTGCTGTGTACGACCCGAGACGCTGCGTCGTTGTGGTATCCCTCCGACCTCACCGCTGCCTTCCGCACAGTGCATAGCGACTCCGTCAGGTCGCTTCAACCGTCGGCGCCAGCCCAGCTCCTCTACGCCATGTGCAACTTGTACCAAGCGTTTTCTCCGATCTCTTTGACGACCTCCTCCATGGTGTGGACCTTCACCGGGCAGGTTCCAGAACTCGGAGCTCCCTCCGTAGCGACTCGCCGACCAATCAGCGTCTTGTGACAGGGGTGATGAATGATGCAGTCGTGGCTCCCGGGGAGACACGACACGAGACGCCCTCCAGCGCGCCGCCAGACCCCCCATCGTGATACTCGTCCAGCGCGGGCCCGACCTGCTGCGAAACCTTAAACATCCCCAAGCAAATCCGAGATAAGATCCCGGTGGCCAACGGCAAGCAAGTGTGCATTCGGTTTCAATCATTGACGGGCTGTACCTTTCCAAGCTGCAAGCACCTTCACGAGCGTCACCGCCTCCCGCCCGACGTCCTGAAATGCACACAGGCTTATAGGCGGCGCACCCTCAGAGGGAGTGAAGTCGTTGGGGAGGAGAGCATTTAGCGGCCAGGTCGCCGACACGTAACTCAACAATGGCTGTTATGTTTCTTCCCGTGTCTTCTACTGCGTCGGACGCATCTGCCTTGATCGGATCGACCTTCCACAGAACGACCCGAGCAAGGCCCCATCACCGTCGGATGCTGATCCATGTGCGGCTACGGTGCCCAGCACCTCGACTATATCATTGGATGTCACCTCGGGCGCACATTGCGTCACTGGATCAGGCTCATCGGCGTTACACGTTGGCCTGGATGCTGCTACGGTGCCAGACACCTCGACTTTATCACCAGAGGCTGTTTCAGACGCACAGTGGGTGGTTGATCCCGCTTTTATGCCTCTTTTAACGGTAATTTTCAGCCGTTGAGCGGTCGGTGCGCCTTTGCTTGGTGCGTCTGGTCTAGTGACCGTCATCTCATCCGGTGACAGGCCACCACGTTCTTGGACTCTCACTCCAACAATGTCATGGAAGCGCAAGGACTTCTCGCGTGCCTCTGTTGGATTCGAAGCGCGTTTTCGGTGCATATTGTCGCGTGGTTATCTCTCAGGTACTGGGCTGATTTGTGTGCCGGGCACCCCATTTTGCCTCGATGAACTGTGAGATTCGGGCCCTGGGCACAGTGGATACACTCACCTACCTTCACGTCATTCTACGGACGTCCGATACCGCCGCCGACGGACTCTGCAATTGGATCATGGACTCGTCTCCCACCATCGACCTCACCTTGTCGCGCACGCGCTGGCCATGTCCGCCGTTGTACGCATCGACTCAGAGCCCTGCGGTCCTACTTCAGCTGACGCACACGGCGGCGCCGATACTACCCGATATCTTAGCTCACGTGGCAGCGATCTGGTCGCTTATTCGTCGTGATCTCCACCAAGCGACATCTCGTTCGTGCGCACTTCGTCCACCTGTCCGACGATCGGCCAAGCCATCCTCCTGTCACGCGTGTGCGTCCACACTCACGTATTTTCACGGTGGCGGCTTATCTTCCGTCATGGCTCGACACACCGGCCACCCGGTCGTGCTGCATTCGAGGCCGTACCAGGTGCGTGCCTCGGACAGTCTGCGATGCCCTCCAATCTGCTGCAAACCGCGTTGGAGTACCGTTCCCCGTGGACTCGTTTTTTTCTGACTGCTGGGCCAGGCCCCCATGTCGTCACGGCCATTGATCGTCACGTCCTGGATGCCATGGCGGCGACTGTCGGTTTGGGATTCCAGGAACCCATGCTCTCTTTCGCGGTCAGATCCTCGTGCGAACAAGGCACTTCGCCCAGGTCTGTATCGTATCCACGTCGCTTCGTACCCGGCTCTCGACCTCCTGTGCGCCATCGCCCAGACCGGGCTGATACCTCCCTGGAAGGATCCTTCCACCCGACGTGGATCGCACCCGACACCCGCCAATTATCCTGGAGCCCGCACCGGTGCGGGTCGCGTGGTCAACAAACTCCTCGCCAACTATTACAAGGACCGTGCCATCATTGCGACCATGCAAGCATTCGAACGCGACCCCTCGTTCAGTCGGGCACATTTGCTCTGGTGCCGAAGAAGGGCAAGCCGCTACACTTGAATGGCCGGATCATCCGCGACCTCTCTGCGCCAGATGGAGTGTTCGTCAACGCGCAGACGGCCTCAGAGGCCTCTCCCGATGCGACTAGGGACCCGTTCGACTCCATTCCGCGTCGCATCTGTAACTCCGTTGCCGGTACCCAGGGTACACCATTTACGCCATGATCGCACATATCGCCGAAGCCTTTCACCATGTGCCTGTCCACGCGGATCATGCGTCAGCTTTTGGGGGACCTTTGCCTTGCTCCTTTTCATGGCATTGTTTCCAGCATGGCCGTTTTTAAGGTGGACATCTTCACCGGAGTTCTTAGCCGTCTTTAGGAAAGCAGTCCACAACTACTTGCGCACCAATCAATCCATGGTACTCGGATATATGGAGCCCTTTTGGTCATTCCACTGGGTAGAAGACATTGTTCTCGTTGAAGTCGACGTCGGTGACCGCCTTTAGAAGGCTGAGAAACGTCTCAGAGACGGGGTCAAGCTGGTGTTCGGCTAAGATGGCTCGCATGAAGGCAAATTCACGACCTGGTCGCGCGTCTTCCATGCTGTGGGAATTGACTAGAACATCCCCGACGAGTACATCACAATTCCACAGAGGAAGATTGACAAACTGCGATCCGTCCTGGCGGAGACGTTGGGAAAGATCTTCCTATTGGGGAAGCGACTAGACAGCGTGATCTGCGTCCTCCGACACGTGATGAACTTCATCCCAATCAAGAAGCCATTCATTCAGCGGTTGATTGCGGTTCAGAACCGTTATCGGAGTCTCGCGAGTTCAGGCGCCCCGATGACAGGGTTCCTTCGGAAGGATCTGCAATGGTGGAAGACTCTCGTATTCCAGACCGAATTCGCTGGCATGCCGATGAACCTGTTCGACTCCACCAAGGCCTTCGACGAGGCCTGATTAGTGGCGGTGGCGAGGAGTACAATATGCACCACAAGTATGAAGCCCCAGGAGCGGCGACTCTTTAAACAGCGGGGCCAGGCTCGAGACGGCAACAATCTTGCTTATGCCTTGTCCAGAGTCACGGACATGTGGGGTCAAGCCTATCTACGGAGGGCACCTGGTGACACGTCGTCACCCACGGCGAGCGGCGGATCATAGAACTAATTGACAAAATGAATTGCAAGTCCCTAGAATGGCAGCAGGTCTTGCGACGGTGTGCTTTGAGCCAGGCTCGATACAGACCGCACTGCACGACACACGTGATTCGACAAAGTGTGGAGCAGACTTCGAAGTGCGACATCCACGGGGATATCAATACTAACTATCGTTGCATGCAACATGCTGCGTCAGATGCCGGTGGAGGAAAAGCGACACCAGCTCAAGCAGGCCGCAGTGTCAGCTGGGACACTCGAAAGCTACAGCAGGAGCTTCAAGTTCTGGGAATCCTTCTGCAGCGACTTCGGATTCCCCGTGTGGATTGATGAACTGCCTAGGACACGACAAGCACGGATGGTCGGACTGTTCGCGGCATTGTGCGCCTCAGAAGGGCACAACAAGACAATGAAAGGAAACAAGTACCAGGCATTCGAAGGGAAAATGACAGTAGTAGCATTCGCATACAAGACAGTTCGGAATACCATGATCCGGAATTTGAGCTCATCGCTCAAGGATACAAGTGCTCCCATAGTGACGTGGACCGGAAGCAACCTGCTACTACACTGATGCTGCTCAAGATGTACGAGCTCAGAGCCCGGCACGATACGGAGAGTGACCTGATGTGGAGATCAATTGTCCTAGCGTTCGTCCTCCTGGACCGAAACTCAGAGCTGTGGGCCCAGTGACCAGTGGCAAATCGACGGGGTCAGCGTTCGGACTCACTGTGTAAAAGCGGCCAACGTCCTTCCACGAGAGAACTTAGAAACACAGGTCGGACCTGAAGAACCGGGAGCGATGTCAGTGGAGGTAATTTTCGAGTCAGACGAAGGGGACCGCGTACGACGGTGCGACACTACAAGTCCAACCACGCACACATGTGCCCCGAGGCAGCGGCCAGACTATGTCTGAACATCCGAACACAGTGGCTCGCTACAGGGCGAAAACTGGGGCCGTACCTCACTTCAGTTTCGACTACCAGGACAATCAAGAAGACACAAGTGGCCAATCTCATCAAGCTGTCAGCTACTGGCATGGGTCTGCCGCGATCCGACTACTCCACCCGCTCGCTCCACATCGGAGTAGCCTGTGTATTACTGGCAGCCGGCAAAAGTAACCTGGTCATTCGACTACTTGGTCGGTGGGCCAGCTGGTGTTTCACCGTTTACACCAGAGTACGACCCGGAATGATTCGTGACGCGGCAAGTTGTATGATCAAGGCCTCAACCTGGGAGGGCCACGAGAAAGGCATCATACCGACCATGAACACAATGCAGTCGATAGGGGGAACTCCAGGGAGTCTAACTCTCCAAGCTAATCAAGTCAACTTGCCCCTCGCAGTGAAATCTCGAAGGAGGAAAACATGCAATACATTAAACTGAAGCCTGCGAGTGCTGAGAATCACAGACTTGGAATGGCGATGCCACAATCTAAACATTCTGCGGCTTTGACGAGAGAAATGTGTCCGGGTCATGCTTCAAACTCTGAAGCACATCGAAAATGCCCAAAAAGAAATTACTCAAAAAATAGTAAGATCCGATTTTTGTTTAAAATTTGGTATCGCTCGTTCGGCATCTACATGTTAGCAGAATTTACTAGACACTAACTAACTTTTATTTGCCTGTATAACTGACTATACTGTCAGTGTACAAGGAATACACTAGTTGCGCTATAGTTTCTTAGATAAAACACAAATAGAGGAAGTCATTTCTATTGCAGTGGTCACATCAACCTAAAACAATTACAAACTCACGCGGGGACGAAAAAAAACTGACATTTAGGTAACGTTTAGAGGTAGGGATGGCGTGGCGGTGGTCGCAAACGTGTTCAAGGATCTGAAAGCGCAGGGTCTCGTCGACCGCAGCTCTCGTAGACGTGAATTACTTGAGAACCTACCACGTTAGAGGATCTAGGAGAACTGTAGCTCCGATGTCGACAGGAAGAAAATGGAGTTTGATTGCTTCGATTGAGGCTGCACGTATCGATTTCGGCCCCGGCCAAAGACCCTCATCAGTGAGTTTCCAATTCTGCAATTAGCGCTACGACTACTATCTTTAGGACCAGGCTCCACCAGCCAGTCATTCTACGCGACTCCTCATAAGATCTCCACTCCTAGTACCATCGTGGCTGCCACTGGTGTTGAACATGACAAACAGAAGTTGATGCCGCTGGGCAGGCAAAACTAGCAACAAGGAGGGACGTGTGCTGAGTAAGCGAGTATTCTTAACTTGTTACAACTTCGTCGCACTTCGGTCTTACCCTGTCCGATTTCTACAGCAGACACTTCCCTACTTCTCTGGCTAGACTAACACGAAAATATACACGGCTTCTGTCATCTGAGTTCGTGGCGGCGACTTGGCTGTGGTGGCCTTCTCCGGAGCTCTCCTGGTCGTGTGAGTGTGCTGCGACGGGGACTAAACTACCGAGGGCTAACTTTTTACCTTCTAACACACTTGCAGCGGTACGGGACACGAGCGTTACTTGCATTCGACCACGACACCGCGGAGCTGCTGCTTTACCCGCATCCTGCACACTCCAGGTCGGCGTCGCCAGTGATGAGGGTGCTCTTCTCCACGCGGCGGCTGCTCTCAGTCGGGTGTATGTGGTACTAGCCAACCATGCGAGTCGTCTCCTCGGCGGCTTTTTTTATGGATTTAGGTGTCGGTGTGCTTCTTCATTTAGTCCAGTCATCTGTCCGGCATATTGAAGTCTGAGCAGTCTTCTCCGTTGCGGGCGGCTTCTCATCCTCGAGCGAGCGACTGTTCAGGCTATCTCTCAGCTGTCTAATGTGGATCGCACGTCAGTCCTCCTGCCGTAGTCATCATCATGCCCTCCGCTTGTCGTCCTTCCTCCTGCGTATGTTGGGTGCGCGCGATCTTCCGCGGACGTGTTAGAAAGACCACCAGCAGGTCGGCCCTCTGCGCGTCGGACCGAAATCCTTGGTCATCTTCAATGTCGGCCTCGCTGTCCTTCGCTGCCGCTTCCTGGTCGACCTTGCTGCCATTTACTGTCTCAGTCCTCGCTGCGGCCCGCTGTTTTTCGCGACACTTCCTCAGGATTTCATTCTGCTTACTGCTGTATGAACTTGACGCGCGTAGTCTGCGCTATAGAAGAAGGAGCGCTGAGGATCCATGCGTTGAGTGACGAAGATGACCATAATCAGCTGTACTTTTTGCGATGATCCCGATCGGAGGGACGAGCGGGACGTGGTCCATATCCAGCGTTACGGTGAAAGAGGCGGAATTTCTATAAATCAGTGATTTTCACTGAGATTTGTCAAATCGATTCGTTGCAGTGCAAAGCATTCAATCAGTGATATTATTTTTAATATTATTGTGGTCGCATTTATCAGCCCACAGTATAACAGCAACGACAGCTAGCGAGTGCGATTGCGCTGCCAGTGTCTGCCATGTATATCTATGTTTTGGCATCCTCCATGACACCACCAACTAGATTCCCACTCGAAATGCAGCCCGGTCGCCCAAAAGATTGGATTAGCAGTGTCACCTTGAACTAACATGTAGCAAGCGTAGACTGAGTCACTGTGGCAGCAGCAGCGCAGCCCCGGAGAAGTGACGGTCGAGTGACAGTGAAGTGCGGGGCGGCGGCCGCTGGTGCCGCAGGCGAAGCGAGGACAAGTTCTCGGGCGTGGCGTCACGCCGGCCAGGCACACAAAGAAGAAGTTCAGCGGGTGGGCGCGACGATCCGAAACATCAGGACGCCGCTGGGCGCGGCAGCGCCACGGGACATTACAGGGAAGAAATAGTCGGCAGCAGCTGCGAACTCGGGTCAGGGTCTCAGTGGATTCAGGAATTCGCTTCCCGTGAAAATCCGCCCAGGTACGACGTCGACGGGCGACTCGTCAGTCTAGCAGGTGCAAGCGGTTGGGGCCCAGGTGTACCCACGGTTACGCGCTTGTACCCCTGTCGGCACCGACCAACGCGTGGGCTATTACTGCTGGAACAATGGACACTTTGATCGGGGGTGCAGGCTGAATACAGAAGCCTTCGAGCTACCTCTCTGTCCCATCAAAGTAGAATCATTTGTTTTTTTGTGTCCCACACAAGAATGTTAGAATCATTTTATTGGCCAAAAGTCAATATGTTTAGGGCTACAAAAGCCATTGCAAAACGGGTGGACGTGGCTTCTAAATCGTCGCATTATACTCTAAACCCCCCACACTCCATAAACTATCAGCATGACTCGCACGCTCGGCGCCACCAACATCACTCCCAAGATCCTCGTTGCCGTTCTTCCTTACTACGCTTAGTGAGGAATGCCGCCTTCGTTTCGGCACGGTGGCTAGGGCTAAGCAGCTCTTCCGCTTGAGTCGCTCGTCTATTCAAGGCATCTGGGCCCTCTGAGACGACCCGGAAGCGCTGGTCCAGCCCCGC
>AUVH01007118.1:0-13128 GCA_000443045.1 Phytophthora x cambivora | reverse complement strand
CCGCCACATCAAAGTCAGCTCGCGCCTGGCGCCGCAGATCTACCTGGGCCACGTCTCCCGCAGCGCCTCCTCCTCTCCGTCCTCCTCTGCGGACGCACGGCCCGTCGTGGTCAAGTGCGCCGGCCAGCTGGGACGCGACGGCGCCGGTCGCCTGCAGGGCCCCTGGAAGGAGTGGCAGGCCGCGCGCCAGCTGCGCAGCGTGGCTCGGCGCCACCCGAACGTGGTGCAGGTCTTCGACACGTTCGTGCAGCGCGCGCACGTGTTCCTGGTCATGGAGCACTGCGCGCGCGGCGACCTGCTGGCCGACCTGGGCGCCACGCAGCCCGAGAGCCGCCTGGACCAGCGCCAGGCGCTGCGCATCGTGCTGCACCTGGCGCGGGGCCTGCGCTTCCTGCACGAGGCGTGCAACATCGCGCACCGCGACGTGTCGCTCGAGAACGTCTTCGTCACGCGCGACGGCGTCTACAAGCTCGGCGACTTCGGGCTCAGCACGCGCGCCGACCGCCCGGCCAGCGGCTGCGTGGGCAAGGCGCCGTACGTGGCGCCCGAGGTCGTGGCCCAGAGCAGCTACGACCCCGTGGCCGCCGACGTCTGGTCGCTCGGCATCCTGCTCTTCATGCTGCTCACGGGCGCGCCGCTGCTCGAGTTCGCGGCGCCCGCCAGCCCCGAGTTCCGCACGGTGAAGGCCGTGGGCTGCCGCGGCGTGCTGCGGTCCTGGCGGATGGACGCGCAGCTCTCGGCCGCCACGATGGACCTGCTGGACCAGATGCTGCAGTTCGACCCGACCCGGCGGCTGCAGACCATGAAGGACGTGCTCGACCACCCGGCGCTGCTGGCGGCCAGTCGCCAGGAAGACGCCGAGGCCCAGAGAGGAGACGACGAGACAGCGGTCAAGTGCTGAGCTGCGTCTGCTCGTCCTCCCAAGTGATTTATTGTGCCTCCTGTAGTTCCGCACCACGAGATCTGATATCCCCAAACAAAATATACTACAGTTCTCCATGTACGCAATCAAGTGCGGGACGTCACTTGACTTGACGTCCTCGTCAGAGCTTTATTTTACCAATTAGTCGAGATGATGACGCCTTCATCTTAACACTGATGAATACCACCATTAGTCTGCTATTCTCGGGGCTGGCACAGGCTGGTTGCGACGTCCGCATTGCAATTTCCCGGTGGTTTGTCGTCCTTGCGTCAATGGAAAGCACTCGGAGCAATGCCGTCGCACCACAGCCGCCACCTGAAAAGGACCTCGATGCACCTCGACGCAGTAGCGTCTTCAAAAACATTCGCGTTGTCGCGGTATCTCCTCGACTTTCAGACGCACGCACAAGTCGGCAGCTAAGTAGCTCATTACAAGCCACTCCGGAGACCGCAGTCGTTGCTGCTTATCCTCTGGACCTCAGTGGCGAGTTCCGGCCTCGGACGCTGCAAAGTGTCGATGAAGAGAGTGACGCAGCATTGGGGACTCCTTCGAAACGAGACGCGACTCCACTGACCCCACGACAACCGAGTCGACTCTTGAAAACTTTCAGCATGTTTGGGTGTTCCCTGGCTCCGCTCTACGATCTGTGGGAGCGACAGCAAGTGAGTCACTGCGGACAATACTCCGTCGAGAGGATGTTAGCATTAGACGAATACTGCCAACGAACCTCCTTCCGACGGGTGTTAGCCGTGTGTGTGTTCATGCCGTTGATCCCTCTACTGCTCATTGTGCTCATGGAGTTGGTAGTGCCAACTACGCGTTCTGGACTCGACACGCGCTGACGCTGTGGCTCACCGCGCTGTGCGTGGAAGGACAGGCCAAGTCGTGGATCCCTGAGCTCCCCACGAAACAAGCTCTGGCGATTGCGTCAGGAACGGCAGTCGCAACTTCAGGACTGGAGCTGCTCACCGCAGAGTTTTGGGTCTTCCCCGTTCCGTTTCTTGCTGTCCTCGGCTCGCCGGTGTTTTGGCTCAGCTGGGCGATGATGGCTCGTGTGGTGCTCGGCCCGAACCCGGTCCAAGCCGTTCAAGACGCGAACTTCCGCGTACTGAGATTTCTACAGATCACCGCCGTTCAGAGCTCGCTCTTGGGGATTTATCCAGCGTATCAAATTATCTTCGCGGCGGTGAATCGATTCGTGGAGTTGCTGGTCGTCTCCCTGCTGCCAGTGATCAACGTGGTGCTGAAAAACACGTTAGTCGCTTGCGGTTCCCACCTCGAAGACAACCTCCCGGAGATGGTCGTCTTCACTGTCGACGGCTTCAGCGCCCTCTACTCGGTGATCTGCATGCGAGGGACGAATTCGCTGAAAATGGTGGCGGCCACCGTGGCTATCAACGTCCTAGTGATGGTGCTTTCGCTCCACGGGATGAATCGGCGCTCACGAGCCGCAAGAGAATCGCGCTCCTATCATCTAATGCAGCTCCTGCAACGACAGGCTCAGAGAACTCCATCCTTTCTCACGTCGTCTTCAGCTGGCGGCAGTCCAGAGCTGCTAAGCACGCTGGTGCTTACGACGCTCAAAATGTTGCGGACACCTGGGCAACTAGATCCTGCCGAGTTGCGTCAGATTCGACTGCTTTCGGGTAAACAGCACAAACTTTCGAGCGCTAACACTGCTCTACTGCAGTCGCTGGCCGCTCGCTGTGTCTACCACAACGACCGAAAGCTTTCCGAGACCATTTCGATGAGTCAAATGAAGTCGCGGTATGCCTCGGCAGCTATTGAAGGGCGAGCTCTCAGCCCTTCTCATTTTGCAGCTCCAACGCCACGACAGTCGCGACTGACACAGCGGCTTCGAGCAGCGCTACGAGCTCTTCCACAAGCAGGACGAAAGCTTGGCAGTGGAATCGAGAGCGGATTGACTGGGTTTCCCAGTTTTCGCAGTGCTAGTCGGGAGAAAAGCAAAAAGGAAAGTGACGCTGACGCAGGGACGGATAGTTTTCCTCGCTTATCCTCTGTACTTCGTTTAGCTAAACTCATGAAGACGTCTTCCCATCGGATTTCGGAACGAACGGTGTCTCCAAAGAAGCCGCCTCCTATTGCAATGGATCTAGACACCTCTTCTAAGTTACGTACACTGGTCATGCCCGGGAGTCCTGTGATCAGCGATGTGCTACTTGAGACGCGGAAGCAAAACACGAGAGCAGTGAAGCAAGCCCTGCAGTTGTTGTTTAACAGCGAATACCTTGGTCTGACAGCGTACACGCTGTTCATCATCCCCATGCTCTACGTGTTGTACATGCCCATACTGCAAGCGCTTCCGAACGAGGTGTACTACCCGAGCCACTTCGTCTTGATGGAGAACGCGGACCAGTTCCTCGATCGCATGACTGTAATCGCCATTCTGGCGTTTCTGCAGCTCGCTGTGCTAATTGTTCTACACGTCTTCGTCGCGACACGTTTTGCTGTCTCTACAATTTATCAGATCGCGTTCGTGCTGGAAACGCATTTCACGCTTGTGGCCGGTAGACTGCTCGTCTCGTTCATTTTTGCCGTTCAGTCGACGCTTCTGCACTACGGTAGGGAATGCTATGACTTTTGTTTCGCTGATGCAGACATGAAGAAGTCTAATGCATTGCCTTTTACCGCCCAGGTGCCGATTTCTCCTTCCGATTTTCCTGGATTCATTGATCAGTCGCCAGATTAATGGCTAAATGCAAAAATGTTAGTGCATTTTGAAGGGGTAAAGCTGAGTGTGATCGCTTGGTCTATCTGTATATTTTGACGTTTGCTTGTATGTTGGTTTCTCGCACGAGGACACTGTCGGTTTTATTCGTGAAGACCAGAACTGAAAAGTTTCGAGGAAGTCACTCTCATAGTAACCACATGCACAACACAGGCACTTATCCTTCTTGATACCATCGAGGAAGTCGAAACGCTAAATCTCCGTCGGCCTATTCTGAGGCAGCTCTGGCGAATGAATAAGCAGACAGCGACTTTGTGTTTTTGCGAGCAATGGACGATGATCAAGATGTCGTCGTACCTTTGCAGTCTCCCAGCACTCGCTCCACTCCACTACGCGGTGGTGCGAGTAGAAACAGTATTCGAGGGGTGGCGGTAGCACCGCATTTCGGAGTCACGCCCAAACGAGGGAGTAGCGTGTTGCACAACGTCCACGGACGCGCGTTGCCTTCGATAAGCACCACCACAACTCCCAGCGATACGCTTTTGACCACGACCGCAGTTCCAGCTCGAACGGGTTCACGGAAATCGCTTCGACGCAGCAGCAGCTTCTCGCAGGCGATTCGAGAGCTTTCAACGGACCATTTGCGGACACTCGACAGCATCGACATCTTGACTCGGACCAACGTTAGTGACCGATCGCAGAATGAAGTGCCTAGTCCCCAGGGCTCTCCCAGAGCAGGCTCGAAGGTTTTGCCTCGTCGACGGAGCTACGAGAAGCCACGGCAGTCCGATCCCCAAGGAAAATTGCTGCGTCAAAGCAGTTTACTGAAGAATCTTCGAGAGATGACGGCGGTCGTTCCCAACCCCCCAGGTGCGGTCGAAGGTTCACCGGAAAAGAAAACACCGACAGATTCCGCTGAACCGACCCACAGCCCCAACCAGAGACCGTCGACGGGAAAACGCGAGGCGTTTATCATTGCTCCGAGTGCAGCTGAACGACAGCGTAGTCATGCTGTTGCAGGAACGAGTTGCTTCGGATACTCGCTGCCCCCTCTTTATGATCTTTGGGAGCGTTTACAAGTCAGTCATTGCGGACAGTACTCGGTCGAGCGGATGTTGGCGCTTGACGAGTACTGTCAGCGAGTGTCGATGGTACGAGTTGTGGCGGTTTGCCTGTTCTTCCCACTTGGACCGCTGCTGGTGGTGATTCTGACGGAGTGCATGCCGCTACAACCCGTGGAGAAGGGGGCGCTGGCGAATTACGTTTTCTGGATACGACACACGATCATGGGGACAATTCTGGTGTTTTGTGCGATGGTCCAAGCCAAGGTTTGGATTCCAGACATGGCCTTGTCAATCAAGCAAGTGCTGGTAGTGGCAATTGGGGCTTCGGTTGTGTACACGGCGATCAACGTGCTCATCGCAGACTTGTGGGTGTTCCCGATCCCGTTTTTAGTAGTTGCTGGGGCCCCGTTGATGTTTAGTCTTTGGGCGACTGCTAGTCGCCTCGTGCTGGGACCTCATCCTCTGGAAGGCGTCCAAGACGGCGAGTTCCGAGGACGCCGAGTTTTGCTACTAACCGCAGTGCATGCCTCGCTTCTAGGCATTTATCCCGCATATCAAGCTCTGTTTCTCGAAGTAGACGGCATTTGGGAGCTGGGAATGATCGCGCTACTACCAGCGATTAACCTCTTTCTCAAGAACTTACAGACGGCGTTGGGATCGCATCTCGAGGACAGTTTGCCCGAAGTGATTATCTTCAGCGTCGACGTCTTCAACGCCATTTACTCGGTGCTTTGCATGCACAGCGCCAACTCGACCAAAATGGTGGCAGTGACGCTGCTTCTCAACGTTCTGGTCATGACGCTGTCGCTGCATGGGATGAATCGCCGGTCTCGGGTTGCGAGGGCATGTCGATCGTTTCAACTCATGGAGAGACAGCAGCAAAACCTTCGCAGGACCCAATCCGTGCTAGATTCTGTCATCACCGGGGGTTGCAACCCTGCGTTGCTGAGTACGCTGGTGGCGACCACGCTCAGAATGCTGCAGGCACCCGGCCAACTCGACTCCCACGAGCTCACCACGATTCGACTATTGTCGGGCATGCCCCAACAACTCTCCAAGTCCAATGCGGCTTTGCTGGACTCGCTAGCGACTCGAAGCGTCTACAACAACAGCCGTCGAACCACCGTGACGACTTCGGTCTCCGCCATCAAGTCGCGCTTCTCGTCCGCAGCGATGGAAGGCCGTTTGCTCAGTGTCTCGCATTTCCAATCGCCGTCTCCGCCGAAATCGATGCTGGCAAAGCGTTTGCGTGGTGCAGCTCTTGTCGTTCCGGCCAGTAGGTGGCTCAACTCGCGCGTCAGCTCACGCACAAACAGCACCGAAACCGGAGTCCTAAACAACCGCGACACGCACAGCAGAAGCACCGAGTCGGAGGACTCGGACGCGGACAAATTCTCTCGACGACCGTCTTCGGAATCATCCGAGACCCAGACTCCGACACTTTTTGCCCCGCGTATCTCCCAACTCGTCCGCGCAACATCCCAGTCGGTTGTCCAGCCGACAGCAATTACCCCACGATCATCCCGGCCCCCAGTTCCTGCGCTTTGGCAAGACACCTCCGATAAACTGATCGCTCTTGTGTCCAAGAGTAACCCGGTCATCAGCACCGTCGTGCAAGAGACTCGGAAGCAGAACACTCGAGCTGTCAAGCAGACGCTCCAGCTGCTGTTCAACAACGAATATCTCGGACTCATCGCGTACACGCAGTGCATCATCCCGCTCATCTATCTGTTGTACATGCCCGTGCTGCAGGCTTTGCCCAACCACGTTTACTACCCGACCCACTACCGCTACTTCGGCTTGAAAACGGAATTCGACGAACGCATGACGGTCATTGGGAGTTTGGCTGGGCTTCAGCTGGTGGTTCTCGTGGCGTTGCAAGTGGCGGTGGTGAAGCGCTTTGGCGTCTCGACAATTTACCAGGTGGCATTCGTGCTGGAAACGCATTTCATGCTGCTCCAAGGCCGGCTCTTGATGTGGCTGGTCTTTGCGGTGCAGTCGACGCTCGTGCATTACGGTAAGTTTGTCTCGAAGGCGCTGCGGGGTGACTGGTATACTGTTGGCTAACTTGTTATCTGACCGTTGTACAGGTGTTGACTTCAGTTTTCGATTTGAGTGGTTGCACTCGTCTTCCGTGGGGAACTAGGCAGATTTTTGTTAATGGAACCGAGTCATGGTACTCGAAAGAGTTTAAAAAGAAATGTAGCCGTCGCAGTTGTCCGCGATTTGTGGCTACAACAGGCCGAAAGTTTCGATATCTTGACGAGCTGCTGCAGTATACTTACTGTACATGGATGGTAGATGAAATAGTGGGCTCCGGGTTTTCGGAACGATTGAGCGTCTTACCACGAGGGAGTTTTGCTTCGTATATACTGGCCACCTCAGATGACAGAAACTATGCCAGACAGAAGCGTGCAAGCTGATAGGAAGGACTTATTATGAGGCCAGACCTTGGCGGTATCCCCACAAAAATATCTATAATTGAACAACGTCGTTGACTTACCTCGATAATTCGTGCTTAGTTCACAAAATATCGGCTAGAAGAGTATCCCAGACACGCTTCGTAGTGATCAAGGAGCCATAGGTCGCAATGATCTTCACGGGTGCTGTCGAATTGGTCCCAATCGTGTGGGAAACTTAGGATGGACCCTTATCCCCCCCCCCTCACATTAATACCTTTCTCCCAGCCTGGCGTGTGTGATCCCAGTATGATACTATGAGTTCTTAATAATCCTCCGTTGAAACGACAACTCTCCGTCGGTGATCCGGACTGATAAGCTCCTATTTCGAGCCAAGCTGACTGACTAAGTCTCCTGCAATCCAGTTGTCCAGAATCGACTTGGCGCTCGGAATCTCCATGCCAGGTGACCAAGATGCTCTTTCCGTGCTCCTCCGCTGCTCGAAAGCCATTTTCTCGTGGCACTGGAAGCAGGAAAAGTTTGCGGAGTGTGGCTGTGGCTCCCCATGTAGAAGCTACTCGAAGTTTACCTCTGCGTTCTGGCAACGTCCTGCCCCCAAATGCAAGTGGAGGCGAGAAGACTTCGCCGACTCGGTCAGGTCGTCGTCGAGCAAACAGCATTTCGCCCGTAATTCGAAGTCTCGACTCTCTGACAACGCTCGACAGTCTCGCACTTCTACGACAGGAGGGCGATTCTCTCCACGATAAAATCTTCGATACGTCCAGAACAGACTCGAGGAACTCGCCCCGCCGAGGAAGTTATGGGCTACAAAACGCGCAACAATTACGACAACCACCCGGTAATCGACTCGTTAAAAGCACCTCGCTGAAGAATTTTCGCGAGTTCTCCCTTGTGACCCCCAAGCCCCCAGGTACCATCGAAGGGAGTCCTGAAAAGACCAAGTCGCTTTGTGCTGTTTCGTCTCCTCAATCAAGCAGCATGTCGGCTTCAGCCCAGAAGCATGAACCATTCAGTAATTCCACACCTCTGATCATCGAACGACAGCCCAGTCACCTCACAGGAACGATGACCTTCTTTGGTCACTCGCTTGCGCCTCTCTACGAGTTTTGGGAGCGACTGCAAGTGAGTCACTGTGGACAGTACTCTGTCGAACGCGCGCTTGCACTGGACGAATACTGTCAACGCGTCTCCATTGCACGAGTTTTAACTGTGTGTCTGCTCTTCCCCGTCGGCCCTTTGATCGTCGTCGTCCTGACTGAGTGTATGCCGTTGCAACCAGTGGAAAAGGGTCCACTCGCGAACTGCGTTTTCTGGATCCGCCACACTCTTATGGGGACCCTTTTGGTTCTCTGCGCTATGGTTCAGGCAAAGTCGTGGATTCCAGGCATTCCATTGACACTGAAACAGGTTTTGCTGGTGGCGGTCGGCAGCGCGCTAGTGTACTCAGCTACGTGTATCGCTATTGCCGACCTCTGGGTGTTCCCTATCCCATTCCTTGTGGTGGCAGGAGCCCCGCTAATGTTTGCGATCTGGGCGATCGCGAGTCGATTAGTGCTGGGGCCTCATCCGTTAGACGGAGTCCAGGATGGAAAATTCCTCGGTCGCCAATTTTTGCTATTAACTAGTGTGCACGCCTCACTGCTGGCCATCTATCCATCGTACCAAGCTGTGTTCCTCGCATTGGACTCGTGGGTGCAGTTGGGAATGATCGCGCTGCTGCCGGGGCTCAATCTCGCGTTGAAAACCCTCCAGACAGCGCTGGGATCACACTTGGAGGATAATTTACCAGAAGTCATCACCTTCAGCGTCGACGTCTTCAGCGCCATTTATTCGGTGCTCTGTATGCACAGCGCTAACTCGATGAAGATGGTCGGACTTGCGCTGGGACTGAACACGTCGGTCATGCTGCTGTCGCTGCACGGGATGAACCGCCGGTCTCGGGTTGCCCGCTCTTGTCGAGCATTTCAATTGATGGAAAGGCAACAGCGCAGGAGGCGGTCGGTGTTAAACGCCGTTTTCAGTGCCGGTGGAAGCCCCGCTTTACTCACCACGTTGGTCAATACGACGCTCAGACTGCTCCAAGCTCCAGATCAACTCAATTTGGCCGAGTTGCGAACTCTTCGATTACTCTCAGGGATGCCGCAGAAGCTCAGGAGCGACAGCGTGGATCTACTGAGCTTGCTCGCAGCTCGGTGTGTGTACAATAACAGCCGTCGAAGCACCGGGACGATCTCGGTAGCCGAGATGAAGGACAAATATTCTTCTGCAGCGATGGAAGGGCGTTGTCCTAGTGACTCTCGTCTCCCAATGCCGTCTCCTCTATCAATGAGCGTTCCAAGGCTGCGTGGAGTTTTCTTGGCAGTCCAAACGGCTAAATGGTTGAGCTTGCGTGGTGTCGACAGCGGAAAAACTACTTCAGAGCCTCGACCGGAGCGTGATGGCAATTCTAGCAAAAGCACCGACTCGGATGAATCCGAGAGCGACGGATTAAGTCGACAGTCCCAGTCCATTTCTTCATCTACCGTTGTTCCGTCAACTCCTGTTACGTCTGGAAAGTTGCGGTCTATCAACAGCTCCGTCGACATGAATGTGCAGGAGACTCGGAAGCGAAACTCTCGAGCCGTCAAGCAGACGCTCCAGCTGCTCTTTACAAACGAATATCTCGGGCTTATCGCGTACACGCAGTGCGTCATCCCGCTCATCTATCTGCTGTACATGCCCGCGCTGCAGGCTTTGCCCAACCACGTTTACTACCCGACCCACTACCGCTACTTTGGCGTGAAAACCGAATTCAATGAACGAATGAGGATCATTGCGATTTTAGCCGCGCTGCAGTTTGTGCTGTTGGTGGCATTGCAAGTGGCTGTGGGGAAGCGGTTTGGCATTTCGACGATCCACCAAGTGGCTTTTGTGCTCGAGTCACGGTTCGCACTCTCGCAGTGCCGCCTGCTCATGTGGCTGATTTTTGCAGTGCAGTCGACGCTGGTGCACTACGGTAAGCGATATGGTAGGACGCGTACGTCCAACCCGGTCTAACGTTGATATTGTATTCGTAGGTGTGGACTTCAGTTTCCGCTTCAGCTGGCTACACAAATCCGGCAACGGTGTCAGTGGATGAACTTTCATCAGAGCCCAGAGGACACAGTACTACGAGTACCTCCTGGGCTAACTGTTACCCAAATCGACTATCCTCGGTAGTTTGGGGGTGTTCACCACATTGCGATCCTTACATGAGAATGGACCAAGACAGACCTGCTCGCGAATCGCTTCATTCGTATGACGATCAAGAGGTACCAGTCACTGAAAATTGATTGGTGGTACCGGTAGGAAAACGTTTGAAGGAATTACGGAAGCGCTCAAAGCACTCGGAAGATTCGGTTGAGTGCCAAGGTGCGGTTAAATCGGAGCTTCGAATATTCGGATACTCGCTTGTCCGCTCTACGATTATTGGGAGCATTTCCAAGCCAGCCACTGCGACCAATATTCTGTTGAGCGTTTGCTTGCGCTACCAAAAGTGTCGATCCTCTGAGTTGTGAGGGTTTATCGGGGGGTTTTCCTCTCGGCAGGTTATTGTACTTGTCATCGCGTTTGAGGAGTTTTTGTCATTATTGCAGCCGACGGAGGACTCACCGTCTCCTGTGGTATTTAATACCTCTTGAAATGACAAAGTTGTCTACTTCACGGGCGACTTCTGGATCGCGAACTCCGCTACTAGTGGACTCGTCGGTAGATAGCAAAGCTCGTCCAGCTGTCACACGCAATAAACACCTTTCCCGATCTTGGATAGTTCATTCAAGGTGCTAGCCCTTTTCCTACCAAGTGGCCCCGTCCCCAGCGATGCTCCACCCACTTTCGAGCTCCCGTAACACCTGCGTCATATTCCATTAGTCGATGGCGTTGTCACTCTTCGGTACTTCGAAGTAGCCATTCAGAAACCTGCAGACGCTTGTGTGCCACCTATTGTGGGCAGTGTTCCGTCGAGCGGATATTGACTCGATGAATAGTGGCGAAAAGCGGTGGTATCACCACAACCACAACGGTAGCACCCCAAATTCGTTATTTTGCGAATTTGTCTGCGTGGTAAGGATAAAGTTGCTTGTCAGCAAGCACGCAACGGTCTTTTGTTCAGCTTATTAAATCTCTTTCTTGCTGCTCCAACCGTGTGCCAGCGACTATTGCATCTTCTGCTACCCTCGGCCAGAAGCGGATGTATGGTCCTCGTGAGATGACACACCTTGCGAAACATGATATCCCTCCCACTCAACTTGTACATTCTGCAATACCTTGCACGATACTGCTGTTTTGTTTTCGAGTGAATCCTTCTAGCCCCCGCCCGACCTTAGAGGTGTACTGCTCGAGTCTCGAAATCAAGCTATTAACCACACACTGTCGCTGCAGCTCACAACAGAATTGCACTAGGTCAGCCGTCACGGTGGGTGGTTTCTCACCCACTCGAATTTGAAGCTGAAGTCAGCCCCTTTAGTATCAAAAGCCAATAAATTAGTTAACCACAATTCAGCACAAGCTGAATTGTTGGAAGAGGGGTCGCTTACCATAGTGCTCCAGCATGAAGCTCACAGCGAAAAGAAGCCACGTCGCAATCTTGCCTTGGACTAATCGGGCGTGCGTCTCCAGAACGAAAGCCACTTGATAGAGTGTGGATACCCCGAATCGAGTAGCGACAAACAGGTGAAGCCCAACCAAAATACCTGTTTGCAGACCCACAAAGACCGCGATTACAGTAAAGCGCTGCGCCAGACCCTCCGGGTGGATCAAATCCTCCCCGCTCAGGTAGAAGATGCGGTTGGGCATCTCCTGCATGATGATCATGTAGCCCATGTAGATCATGGGGGTAATGCATTGGGCATACGCGATGAGACCGAGGTATTCGTTGTTGAAGAGGAGCTGCAGCGTCTGGTTCACGGCCACGGTGTTCTGCTTCCGAGTTTCCTTCAGCACGTCAGTGATCAGGAGCTTCCCAGGCATCAAAAGCTGACGTAGTTTGAGCGACGTGGCCAGTTTTGTAGAGGCTGCAACGAGCTCCGCCAATCTCCGCGACGAGACCGAGTGTTGCGGTCGATATGATTCAGTAGACTCCGGGGCCAAAGCGGACACCCTCCGTGATGATACGCCTCCCATTTGAGTCGAAACTCGCCTCGACGATCCCGGTCCCATTTGAGTTGAGATTCTGCGCCCTGAACCTCCTTGCGTTGACGTTCTCCGCGAGAAAGGTTCTACTTGACCAGTAGATATTCGTCGTGAAATAGGCTCAATCAGGGTTTGTGCTGACGCCCGTCTTGACGGTGGCGCTGTCAGCGCTGCCACTTCGTTTGATGTCGTGTCGTTCTCGAAGTTGTCGGTGTCCGATTGATCGCCGCCCTCCGTGTCGACTCGCTGGCTGAGTCGAGCCTTACTATCCACCCGGAACCCGAGAGAATTGCCGAGGCGGGTTCCAATCTGAAAGCTAAAGCGTTGGCCTGCTTCCGGGATCATCCAGACCGCAGCTCGTAGCCTCTGCATCAACCTGGAAGGCGGCGTTACTGCAACTACGAAATGCTCGAAGCTAAGGTCCGGACCACTCACTGCAGTTGAGGAGTAGCGAGATTTTCGCTGTGCCATGGATCGAATTTCAGTTGGGCGTCGCTCGTTGTTGTACACACAGCGAGCAGCGAGTGCCTGTAGCAGAGCTTTGTTCGCTTCGGATACTTTGTGCTCGGCGCAGGAGAGCAGACAAATCTGACGCAACTCGGCTGGGTCCAGTTGGCCGGGCATCTGCAGTAGCTGGAGTGTGGCCTGAAAAAGTGATCCAAGCGAGTCTGGAGCCTTCTCTGGAGCCTTTGAGCCCAGCGTTTTGGCGCTTTGCTTCTGCTGTCGCTGCAGATTTTGTTGAACGGCGCGATTCGCTAGAGCCACTCGAGATCTTCGGTTCATGCCGTGCAGCGCCAACATCATGTCCAAAGTGTTGAGTGTCACGGCGATCGCGACCATTTTCATTGAGTTCGTACTGCGCATGCAAAGTGCGGAGTACAGCGA
>AUVH01007107.1:0-10855 GCA_000443045.1 Phytophthora x cambivora | reverse complement strand
GTGGACGACGAGGTGTTCAACGCGCTGCTGAAGGAGATCTGCGGCGCGCTGCTCGAGTCGGACGTGCAGGTGAAGCTGGTGCGTCAGCTGCGCGACAACGTCAAGCTGGCCGTGAGCCTCGAGGACGCGAGCTCGGGCGTGAACCGCCGCCGTCTCATCCAGAAGTCGGTGGTGGACCAGCTCGTGCAGATGCTGGAGCCCGAGGCGCAGCCCTACAAGATGAAGAAGGGCCAGAGCAACGTCATCATGTTCGTGGGGCTGCAGGGCAGCGGCAAGACCACGAGCATCGCCAAGTTCGCGCACCACTACCAGCGCAAGGGCTGGAAGACGTGCATGGTGTGTGCCGACACGTTCCGAGCTGGAGCCTTCGACCAGCTCAAGCAGAACTCGACCAAGCTGCGCATCCCGTTCTACGGCAGCTACACGGAGGCCGACCCCGTCCGCATCGCGGAGGAAGGCGTGGCTCAGTTCCGGGCCGAGAACTACGAGCTCATCCTTGTGGACACCAGTGGACGCCACAAGCAGGAGGTGGACCTGTTCGCAGAGATGAGGGAGGTCTCGGCGGCTGTGCAGCCTGATGACGTGGTGTTCGTCATGGACTCGACCATCGGCCAGGCCGTGTTCGACCAGGCCAGCGCCTTCCGTGACACGGTGGACGTGGGGAGTGTGATCATTACCAAGCTGGACGGTCATGCCAAGGGCGGAGGTGCGCTCAGTGCCGTTGCGGCCACGGGGTCGCCGATTATCTTCTATGGTACGGGTGAGCACTTTGCGGACTTTGAGTCTTTCAATGCGCAGAGCTTTGTGAGTCGCTTGATGGGCATGGGAGACATCCGCGGACTGATGGAGGAGGTGAAGACCAGCGGCATGCTGGATAACCAAGAGGAAATGGTCGAGAAGTTCCAGAAGGGCGTCTTCACGCTGCGAGACATGTACAAGCAGTTCCAGAGCGTGATGAAGATGGGACCGCTGAGCAAGGTCATGTCGATGATTCCGGGTCTGCCGCAGGGCATGAGTGAGATGATGAACATGGGCGGCGGAGAGGAAGAGGCCTCGAAGCGACTCCGGCGGTTCCTCTTTATGATGGATAGTATGACGGACGCTGAGCTTGATGGCGTCGTGCCGCTCTCGGAATCGCGCCAGACGCGCGTGGCGCGTGGCTCGGGCTGCCAGCTTTATGAGGTCGAGTTCCTGCTCAAGTGCCACAAGCAGTTCGCGACCGTGGTGAGCCGCATGGGCAAGAGTGGCCTCATGAAGACCGGCGACGCGGCACTTGGCAAGCAGATGTCTCGCAACCCGAACGCGGTGATGCAGCAGCTCTCCAAGGTCATGGACCCGAAGATGATGGCGCAGATGGGCGGACCGCAGAACATGATGCGGATGATGAAGCAAATGCAAGGTATGGACCCCAGCGCACTAGGAGATATGGCCAAGATGGCCCAGGGCATGGGCATGAAGATGCCCTTTTAGATTCACTCAACCAGAAGAGGAAAATGAGTGACGTGGTGGTGCTCGAGACAGCAATACGAGCGCTCTTCTTACATATTGACCAGGTATTTGTGCATTTTTCTCTTGCGAGCTCCCGGCACAGGCAAGTCAGACCAGCAGCTGTGCCTGTTGAGGGATAGTGCCATGAGGAAGGTTTGGTGCCCGGTATTATTAGCTGAGGTGGATAGTATGGTGATGCTAAACTTGGCATATTGCGCCTGCAGCACGTAACGAACTTGTGCAGGGCTTCCCAGCTTCCCACGCAACACGCAACACCCAGCGCCAAGTGTCTTTCGGTCGACCTGTAACTCGTTGCTCAGCTGGGTTGACGTATCACGCGCGTTCCGGTCTGCGCGCTTCGGTGGATGCTGGCACCTTCAGCTGCTGTATGCTGTTTGATCGTGTCTTGACAGGGCAGGACGTGCTGTTATCACTCATTCCCCCAGCACAGAGCAAGCCTTTGTCATGAAACGCACATTGATCCATCCGTGGCGTAAAAAGGTTCAGGACGTGGCGACGGTACGGCTAGGACCGCTTGCAAATTCACCTACGCGGTCGAGTATCGATGGATCGGTCACGGCTACAGCGTCAACGTCAGCTTCAGATAAATCCGCAGTACACAGAACCTCGTCGTTTGGCTCGCGAACATTGCAACGAGCTGCGACTGTGGCCAATTTCGTGCACGATAATGCTGTTTCCATCGCGAAAGGATTGCCTCGGAAACGAAAGCTACAGCAACAAAAGTCATTCCCGGACCCTTCGCTATACACAGCACCCCGGCGTGTCCGCAGAAATGATCTCGTGCCGACATCTCAGCCGGAAAAGGTGAAATACGACCGCTGGTTTATTCAACCGCGTGCCCCGTGGAAAGTGCGGTGGGATCTCTGGATCGGATTCATCATTGCTTACAGTGTCATCCTTATTCCATATCGGATTGGGTTTGGTATCGACCTATCTGTAAGAAACCAAGTGAATAATTCTTGCAATCGAACCTGTACTGACTTTTGTTGTGTGTGCTTATTTGGATGTAGGCGTGGGAGCAGATAATGAACTATTGTTTCGATAGCAGCTTCGCCGTCGACGTGGTACTCAACTTTTTTACAGGATACTACGACGAAGACGTCCTAGTATGCGAACTTCGGAAAATTCGCCAGCGATACCTTCGCAGTTGGTTTATCTTCGATGTGGCCTCCACTGTCCCTCTAGACCAGTTTTTGCAGGTGGTCACCAACGCGTCATCCTCTCTACTTACACTCAAGCTTATCCGCGTCTTCAGGTTATTTCGCCTGTTAAAGCTGATGCGGTTGTTGAGACTGAAACGTGCGATGGAAGCTGTGCAAGTTGATGCACTTAACGCGCATGTGTTTCAAACCATCAAGAGTTTGCTCACTATTATTTTCATCATCCATCTCGTTGCCTGCGGATGGTATATGTTTTACACATGGGACCCAACGGGTCCAAACTGGGTGACTAACATCGAACCGCAGGGCTTCAAAAGCCCATATCTCGTAAGTTTCTACTGGGTTTCCAATACCATGATGTCCGTGGGCTACGGGGATATTTACGGTATCACTGATGGAGAACGCTTGTACTCGATCTTCGTGGCTTGTCTTGGCTCAATTTGCGTTGGTATGATCATCGCAAATATTCAAATGCTCACCGAAAACTACAATCCACGAGGCATCATGCTGAACCAGAAGCTGCAAGACACAAAGGAGTTCCTCATCAAGCGCGGCATTCCACGACGTCTGCGTCAACGAGTTATTTCACAGTTTGAATTTCATTGGAGCCATCGCACAGTATTCGATGAAGATTATCTACTACAGCAGTTTCCCAAGAGCCTCCAGTACGAAATTCTCGCAGCGTCAATGGAATCTTTCGTGAAAAAGTTTCCTTTCTTCGGTATGACCTCCGTGGAATTTTTTGTTTTCGCAATACCACGCTTGAGGCCGATAGTTCTTGGCCCAGGTCAAGTACTTGTGGATGCTGAAAGCGTTTGGGAGGAGCTGTATTTCCTTACATCGGGATCGGTGGAAACTGTACAGTCCAACCTTGTTGTAGGATCTCTCTCGCCTGGTGAAATTTGCGGCATCGAGTATCTCGTAAATTCTCGACGACGATACACTCATACATACCGCTCGATATCAAAGACAGAGCTCTATGCAATGTACAGCAAGGATCTTCTAGAAGCGATTGACAAGTGCCCGGTAGCTCACAAGTATCTTGAGGATTTAGCTGTTATCTTGAGTGAGAGATACGCGGAGTCTGCGAGGAGAGGAAGGCGAGCTATGCAAAGAATGCGATCTATTCGTGCGGTCCGACGAGAATCGTTCACGAGAGGGGAACCATTTCTTCACAAACGACATCGCAAATCGATTTCGTCGATTAACCTTCACACGATGCCGTCCGATTTTATAACTCGAATGGATATGGCCGTTGCAGGGGACGAAGTGGTGACGCACTGGTCAATAATTCGCCATTATTCCAAGCTGCGAATTTCGTGGGACATCATAATGGGCATCATGGTCTCAATTTCTGCCATCACAGTGCCGTTTCGAATAGCCTTTAATGTGCAGGATGTTCTCGTATTTTATGCCACAGATCGCATGTCAGACGTGTTATTTGTGCTGGACGTGGTTCTTAGTTTTTTTACCACGTATGTCGACGAAACAGGAGTGGAAATCGTTGATCGTAAGGAAATCCGTCGCCACTATCTGAAAACTGCCTTTTTCGTCGATATCATGGCTACGATCCCGTTTGACTTCGTCATTGAGGCGGTAGCAGCGGGAAACGCCTTCAAGTCTTTACGACTAATCCGCACCCTCAAGCTCATCAAATTGCTGCGTCTGATGCGTCTATCAAAACTGCTCAAAATGAATTCACAATGGATGGCCGAGTTTGATATCAACGTTGACACAGTCCGGCTTCTGAAGCTTCTAGCCCCGGTGATGATTATCGCTCACTACGTCGGCTGTATCTGGTATTACATGTCGGCTGATCGGGATCCCAATGATGCGTGGTGGGGGGGAAAAAACGTGTATTTTGAGTACCCAGATTCGATCCAGTCGAAGTACATTGCCAGCATCTACTGGGCTATCACAACTATGACCACTGTTGGATTTGGAGATATTTTCCCCATCAACGACTTGGAGAAGGGCTATTGCATTTTGGTTCTTATCGGAGGCACCACATTATTCGCATACGTGGTTGGTACTGTCATTGAAGTGGCAAGCAACTCGAAGAGTCTGATGAACCGAGAGCACGAGATGGTCCAGCGTGTCAACGCCTATATCAAAGAACGTGGAGTCTCATCCGAGTTCATTGTGGCCTGTCAGGAACATTTACGGTTCGTTGATAGTGAAAAGACGTTCTTTGTTGAGAGTTCCTTGCTGGATGCTCTCAGCTATTCACTGCGCAGTGAGCTTACTCTCATTCTCAATGGCGGCGTGGTTTCGAAGATCCGTTTTTTTGACAAAAAGCCGAAGTGGTTCCTCACGCTCATTCTGCCTCGACTCGTGCCGCAATGTTTTCTTGAAGGGGATATTCTCATTTACCAAGACAATCCCGTCAGTGGTATATTTTTCTTGATGAATGGCGCTGTTATCGCAAAAACACGGCATTTCACAGCGGTGCCGGATGCCTATGGAACGGCAACAGACAGCAGAAGCCAATCATCTGCTGATCACGTTATTGCAGATCACCAGGGCACTATTGCAAAGATTTACGAAGGAGAGTTTTTCGGCTACAAGGAAACTCTGACCGAGACGGTGGCACAATACAATTTGTTTGCTATGCGGGCGACAGGGACGTATTTGCTGCCGCGTGAATGTCTGGACGAGTTTGAAGCTCAATACCCCCGGGTAATGGATGAGATCCGTTCACTGATAATTCAATCGATTACACGGCAGCAAAAGGTTGTCTCTGGTTGGCAAAACAACGACGCCATCGGACTAACACCCGTCGATCGAGAGCGGGTAGCGGAGCTTAACATCACCCGTCGTGGATGCGATCACGACACTATTCGAGCAAGTGTAAGTGGGGTGTCCATGCTTGGACGAAGACACTCCTCCTTTGTGTCGACAGGACTTCTTGCTCAGACAGTTGCAGCAGAAATTACTCAATGCTCTCCTCGTTCAGACGCAAGTACTACTCCAAGACGCGAAGACCCGGAGGAACAAACCACAGTTGAAGTGTTAGCGCATGCTCCTGATCCACAACCACAAAAGACGGCACGTCGCTCCAGTGCACATTTCGCACCCGGATCTCCCGTCTTGCTGCCTGGTTCGATGGAGGCACATGCAGCCGCAGTTGCTCAGATGGATGATCCAGCAGCGTCTTCGGTGACAGTACTTCCTATGACCGGAGCTCTTCAACCTGATGATACCTCTTCTCGACGGCCAAACACTGCAACTACATTGTCAGCTGTGCATCCATCGGAGAGTACTGAGCTACTATCTGCAGTTCGACTGCGACCTGACGGTGCCGCTACAATGAACGCATTTCGCACTGGCCGAAGAACGAGCGTATCCATGCGAGATGTCGGCGTTAATCAACACCGGCCTTCGGGACGTTATGTGGCCATGCGGGAGAACGACGTCACAGCGCTCGTAGACAAACTACTAAGTGGGGATGGATTCCAAATTCAGCGCACGGGGTCAGGTCGTGCGCAAACACCAACAGTGACGAACTAATGATCACTTCTCCCAGCACTTTACTCGTTTCTTACGCGTTAGCACTAGTGCACTGAAAAATCAAACGTTAGTCCTCTTCACCACCCTCATCTTCTTGATCCTCATCCTCGCTATCTTCTGCATCGAAGATTGCCAAACGACTGGGGGGTACCATAACGCATAGAACGCCTCGAGAGGCGTTCGCAAACACAGAAGTTGCGTTTCTACCGGAGTGAACAGGAGAAGACACTGCCCTCCCTCGAACTTGGTCGAGCCGGAACGTGTGAGAAGGACCTTGCGCTAATAGAGCCTAGAAAGTGTACGAACAACCGTTAGTGTGCTTTAACACATGCATCAAGCGCTTCCTTCCTACGTAAATACAGTAACAGGTTAGATAATGTCGTACCTCGAAGTCACTGGGTGAGTTCGTGCTTGAGAACTCAACGTGATCATACGCCTGTAGATACAGCCACTCTATCAAGTCAAAAACGATCTGTGTTACATACTATTCCCACAATGAATCGTCGAGATCAACAGCACGTACCTTGGTGTATTTCATCATCAGTCTTGCGGTCCAGAACAAGCGCTAGCTGCTCATCTTTTCCCGAAGTCGCGTCACCATAAAAGTCGAATCCCTGACAGGTGGCTGGTCCTGCTAAATCGCCATTGGAAAAGCTGACAACGGCCGTGTTCCACACGAGGTGCGAAGAGCGGACACGAGGGGATTCTGCATCATGATTCGCCCGCAGTAGCACCAGAATTCCAGACCGCAGACGAAATCCCATAAGTATCGTGCTACGGCCCGCCGGGTGATCGTGGTTAGGCCCAAAGTGCTTTAATGAGCTCCAGTCAACTGCTTCCTCTTGGTTTTCATCGTCACTTTGGTCATCATCTTCAGCAAGGTCAAACTTATGCGAGCTAAACGTGTGACGAAACTGGACGTGGCACTCCTCTACGGGATTATTGGTGTTCCCGACAGAGAAACATCCACTTTTCTCTCGTGCGGTGGCTTTTGCAAGGGTCTTCGCCATCATATTTAGCAAAGTAAGCCATTGGTCTTGAATGTTTTTGAAGACAGAAAGGCACCCATTTGATGTTTTTTCAGTGCCGTTCGCAGTTGAGACCGGCTGCGTAGATAGTTGTCGAGACACCAAATTGCCAAAGGTAGTTTCAACCTTATACTTGTTGTGACTTGGTTGCTGCTCCCGGAAACGTTGTGCATATTCCGCTGCACGTTGTAAGAAGTCGCACAATCGCCGCAAGTTGAGAAGTGATTTTGCACCCTGTGTCGTTGCTCTTTCTTGTGGAGCATTGCCGCCTGGTGCATCTCGAGCGTTCGAGTGAACGCGAATACGCTCCAAAATCCACTGAAAGAAGAGTGCAAAGTCCTGGCGGGTTTCGTACAGCGCCAGCGTAAACTTCTCCATCTCCAAGAGAGCATTTTGCGTCGTGCTAATGAGATTGTTGAGAGCGGCTTCTGAAATCCCGAGTGTAGTCACGTAAGCTTGCGGACTCCACTTTGCTCGACCACGCATCTCCGATAGCAGAAATAGCAGATCAACTAAGTCTTGCTTCATTTTGTCCTCAGCAATTGTCCTCAACGTGTCGCAGCCGCTAAATAAAGCCTTTTGCATGCGGTGAATGCTCTATTGGCAAAGCATAATTTGTCGGTTAGGCACTGTAACATTGGCAGTAGATATTACAATAATATCAGCGTACCATTTCCTGAATATCTTGCGCAAAATATTGTGCCAGCGCAGGTGATGTAATACCAGTGACTGCAACTGATAGCATGTCGACCTGTGGGGGGTCCTCGCATGCATACTTTTCGTAAAGAGACCCGATTAACCCCATCTTGAGCTCGAAAATGCGAGTGGCATTTTTCCATTCTGTGGCCATTTGCTTTCCAGTAGCAACAACTCGGTCCAAAATCGCTTGCACGCGATCCACAGTGTCCGCTACAAGTGCCACATCCTCGTGGATGCGCTGGATTGCTGTCAGGTCGATTGTCAGAAGGCGATATAACTTCGTCTGCGGTCCAGCTGGGAGATTACCGTCACTGCTTGAAAAAACAAGCAACACGAAAAGCACCGATAGACCCGGCGCCAGATCCACTCGCTCAATCTGGAAGCTCTCTCTACAATCCCCATCACGTCGACCTCCCACCAACTCCACAACCTGATACTCTTCCTCCGAAAAGTGCTCGCCCACATCAATTCTCGTCAGCAGCACTCTCCCCATCCACCACAAGGCAACAAAACCCCGTTCATCAGCAGTCACCAGCACCGTATCGTCGCCCACTGTTCCGTCACTAAAACCTGCAAGAAACCTCGACGACCGACGCTGAAATCGCTTCTTCGATTGAGACGCCCCCCAATCATCTTGGAGGGACTTCGGGTGACGTCGTTTATTGCTGGAACTTGCCTTTGCTTCACTGATCTGAGCCCAGTGCATTGCCGTGACGCGATGTTCATGACGGAAATTGCTCCGTCTTTCGGGGATAATTTCGCCCGACTCGATCTCGAAAATTGCCACATCTCCTTCGTCGCAGCCGACAGCGAGCTGCAGTCCGTCGGGTTTCCAGGCCAACGTCACCATCTCGAAGCCGACGTCCGACGGCTTAATGTGCAGCAACTTTTGCCATGAAGTCGTGCGCTAAGAAAATATTGTAATAAGTTTCAATTAATTATTGGTAAGGTAGGACTATTTCGGAAGATAATACAATTTTTAGAGAAAATGATTGAATTTTGGACGCACATGAACAAGCAGATGGTGGTCGAGTGTGAGCACAGCGACCAAGTCCATGGTGGGGCAGCAGGCCACCGCCAGCGAGCTCACGAAGCGATCCTGCAACGCCACGAAGGCGCGCTTGGGCTGCGGCATCCTTCCGTTGTCAAAAAGTTTTTGATCTTGAGTTTTCGGCCAATAGGCTGTTCCCTTGAAAATTGCAACTCTTTTCGGATCTCCCCAAAGTACCCAAAAGTACAGGCTGCAGGATACCTGATGAAAACTGGAAGGACCTTTTGAGCCTGTACATCCACCTTTGTCTGGATTCAGTACAAACGTTGCTATCAACTCATTAGCAGATTTCGCTCTCGCAACCATACCGCGGTTTTTATATATTTCTTCTGCTGCATACTATACACTGTAAAGTATACAGCTTGTTACTTTATCCGGAAAAGTTACTGGCTAACAAATTATTAACCGACTGCAGCGCAAGCTTACGCTAAGCCTACATTGCATGATGATCAGCATAGCATCACTAAGCGTCGATCCCTGCGCGATTCTAGGCTCCCTGCTGATTACATAGAGGAATGTTGCCAAGCAGAGACCGTAACAGAATCACTTGACGCTAAGCAGCCATTTCGCATTTCAGCCAATGCCACAACTCGAAACTTCCGGGAAGCACGTCGATTGGTCCATTCGAATCTACCTACAAAAACAAGTTCCATTTGGTCATTTCGCGTGTCATTTGCGAACGTACCGCAGTCTGCATACTGCCCGTACCTATTTGTGCTTCGCCGCTATCCACCCTCTACCATGGCCGCCAAGTCTTCCATCACACTGGAGAGTTCGTACCGCGTGGCAGTGATCGGCGCTGGATTGGCTGGTGTGAGTGCAGCCAACGCACTGCTCGCCTCCAACAAGTTCTCGGCCAGTGACGTCTGCGTGCTGGAAGCTCAGTCGCGTATCGGTGGACGTGTCCAGACGCAACCGTTCAGTGACACGCTGCCGGTTAATGTGGAGGTGGGTGCCGCGTGGATCCACGGCACCGAAGGCAACCCGTTCTCCGATTTGGCGCGCAAGTTCGGCATCGCCTTCAAAGAGGTGGCGCCGCGGAATCCGTGGCTGCATCCGGGGTCGTGCAAGAAGTTTTTGTTCTTCAATGGGCGCGAGCAGCTACCGCAGCAGCAAGTGGACGAGACGTGGGAGTGGCAAGATCTGCTCATGCACAAGCTGCAGGCTCTGGCGACGTCGCCCAATGCCGCGGACCACCAGGAGAAGGCGCTGTCGGCAATCGTGGACCACCTCGTGGAGTCCGATGGAGAATTCCGGGAGGCTATGAAGCAGCCGAACGCACGCGCGAGACTCGACGTGTGCTTGAAGCTGATCGAAGTCTGGATGGGGGTGAACGACGATGAAGTGCAGCTCGACGACTTCGCGGAGATTGAGCTCATTGGGTACGTGAGATCGACCGACGCTGTTCTAGCTTGATTGTCCTGATGACTTACTGTGCGGTGTGTAGTGACAATGCTGGCGCGCACTGCATCGTTCCTGCGGGCATGGAGCGCTTCATTGACAACCTGGCGGAGCCTGTGAAGGACTCGATTTACACGGGTGTGTGCGTCACTTCTATCAACTACGAGGGCGCGGACGGCGTTGTCATTGAGTGCAGTGACGGGCGTTGTGTGAAGGCTGACCACGTGATTGTGACTTCTTCGCTCGGATTCCTCAAGACTGGCAAGATTCACTTCCAACCTGAGCTTCCAGCGTCCAAGCTGGGCGCCATCCAGCGCTCCAAGATGGGCCAGTATATGAAGATCCTCGTGGAGTTCCCCCAGAGTTTTTGGCCTGAGGACTCTACCTTCATTGCGCAGCTCAAGGACACCTCGGCTGCTTCGGACCGCCGAATCTACTTTCCGGTGGTGTTCAACTACCAATTTGCCAAGGGGGTGCCTATTATCGAGGGTGTCTTG
>AUVH01006976.1:0-11534 GCA_000443045.1 Phytophthora x cambivora | reverse complement strand
GGGTTTCAGAACGAGAGCAACAGGAACATGTAGCTACCGATGACACAATTCCCATTGCACAACATACAGCCGAGCTACAGGCAAAAGACGCCCAAGCTGCGTTGCGGGCTGAAGAGCGTGTGCAAAAACTTATGCAAGAGTTCCAGGAACGGAAAGAATCAGAGTTTCGGGCAGCGATGGTTAATGTGAGGAAGGGTATCCAGAAGCTAGAGGTCGCACTGGAGGATGCGAGGGCAGACAAGAAACGAGTTGAAGAGCAGCTACTAAGTGAGCGACAAGCGTTCGTAACGCTCAAAAATGAGTATGACGAGGCAAAGGATGCAAAGCGCACGGTTGTCCAGAGGCTTGAGGAGGCAAACGAAAATCTGGGCAGGCTTCGGACTGTTGTGAGGGATTTGCAAGCCAAAAGCCAGTCTCTTGAGGAGCAAAGGAAGATTGCAGTCGCGCAGAAAGAGGAGAGCGAGACGGCGACAGCTAATGCTCAGAAGGTTAGCGACAGCCTTCGCGAGCAACTCGCTCGCCATACAGATGCAGCAGCCCAACTTAAAAATTCGCTTGACACGTCTGTGGAGTCAAACGAACAGTCGAAGAAGGAGCTTCTTGATCGGATTGCGGTTCTAGAACATCATATTCAAGTACGAGAACAACACTTCGAGACTGAAATGTCAGCAATGGAGGAAGAGAATACTCGCGAGCTGCGCAATGTGTCCTCGCAGTATGATACACACCTGCGTAAGCTCCAAGAAACAATTGATGCAGCCCAGCAAGGAAGCACTGAACAAGMAACAAAAGCGAACCAACTGGAATCATCCGTGCGCGAGTTGACTGCAGCCAAGGATTCTTTGCAAGCCATGGTGGAACAAATGAAAGGAGATAGCGTGAAGCAGAGGAAGGATTTTGCTGATTTGTCGCGCATGCATAAAAACCTCACGGAGACAATGAATAGCCGGGTGCAAGCAGCAAATGAAGCAGTGGAAAAGGAGCGCGAGAAGCGCGTCACTGCTGAGATGAGAGCACTCAAGGCAGAAAGACTCGTTGATCGCGTTCAGACTGAGCGAAACAAGTGCTTAAGTTCTTATCGACAGAGCATGCAGCAATTGACCCGTGAATGGAAGGAACTCCGCAAAGATGTTTCTAGCGAAGTGAGTGTTAGCTGGGTGCACTTGCAGAAGGAAGTGGCCTTGACAGGTGTTGAATGGAGAAAGCGCACTGATGAATTACTTCAGGGGTCCGATGCGGCGTGGAGACGGAAGGCAAAAGAAGACAAGCAGGAGTGGAAAAAATGCATTGCTCAAAAGGACAAGGAGATGGATGCGCTCCTCTCGAGTCAACGTGTAAATAACCAGTCCAAGTACGACCAGATTGTAGAGCGGTTAGAAAAGAAATCGCAAGAACTAGAAGATCTAGGAACACGGCTTGCAGCACAAGTGGATTTGAGCTCCGAGTTAAGGAAAACTGTTCAGACGCTTGAAAAGGAACAGAGGCTTCTCATCATTGAACGAACGCAGCTCCAGGAGCAATTGACCACCGCTCAAGCTTCAATTAAGAAGGAAACCCGGGAAAAGGACCGTGTGAGTGCTCTATTGAAGACCAGAGAAGCTATGTGTGAAGAGTACAAGGGTTTTACTGCTTCAATTGCTAAAGTCGGTGGAGCAGACTTTGCAGTCAATCTGAAGAGTGACGGGAAGGCTGACAATGAGCCAGCCGCTTGGGACCCCCGGCAATTTTCCGATAATCTGAATAAGTTGGCAGCACGTCTTCAAGAAGCACAAACAGAAGCGATTCACAAGGCTATCTCAGAGGCGACGATCAGCACGAAGGAGGGTGTCAGTGCTCCTTTGGTKTCKGAGCTAGAAGCTGCAAGAAATGCATTGAAGTTTYTMTGGWGCGGCTCGTCGCCTACTGATATCAGTGAATATGAAGGGCACCTTCCATGGTATCTCCGTGCTGCAAGAACCGTGAAAAAGGAGAGGGACGCAAACGAGCAAATGGTATCCACACTACGACGAGAGATTGAAGCAAAAGAAGCAGAAAAGAAGGAGGTGTTTGACAGCAAGGTGAAGTGGCAGGACGCGCATAAGTTGCTTCGTTTTGAAAAGGACACGGTGTTGCGAGAGATGGAATTGCTGCGGCAAACGTTGCAGAAGCGGAAAGAGCAAGAACTCCTAGAGTTACGTGCCGAGTACGATGTGCGCATTGAGCAGTTGAAGCAGCGCCATGACCGTGTTATTATGAAATCCGACCAGGATTATGAGGTGCGTTTTATCTTGTGGCCTAGGTGAAATTCTCTATCCTCGTGCTAACGTCGATGGGTCTGGATGCGTAGACTGCAATGAATCAGTTACGGGATATGCTGGAGGCAGAACGCCGAGCTACCACTAACGCCAAGAACGAACTTATTGAGCTGGTACGGTGATACTTGCGATGTCTCTCTTGCATCTACCATGTCTTATTTCAGTTTTTGTTTGCAGAAAATGGTCTTGGAGCGGACAGAAGAGGAGCTAAGAGAAGCACATCAAAAGCTTGACAAGGAGACAGACGAGCTTCGCGAAGCGGTAATCATTTTTGTTGTTGCTGCATCGCCGTCGGTGACATTTTTGCTAACTGCAGAGTGCCTGTACTACTTCCCAGGCTAGCAAGTGGAAGCGGAAAGCCAAACTGGCCATAAAGAACGGTGGGGTTGGGACTTCATCAAAAGCAGCTATGCACATGTCGTCGTCGTCTCACGGCACAGAAGAAGACTCGGACGCATCGTACCGCATGATGTACCCTCAATCCCGACGAGCTTCGAACGCCATGGCAGATTTGTCAAGTCTGATGGAGCAGTCGCTGGTCAGCATTCGCAAGGAGGCGCTGGTACCTCATACCCCACGCCGCCGGAGATAGACAGACCCAGCCTATTTAGTCTTTCAAAGTCGCGCACACAGTACCAGTGTACACAAATGTATTGAGTTGATTTTACTGCTGGAGCAGCTCCTCCTTCCAGAGCGCAAGCAGCTTGCGCAGCTCAGGCTCCTTGTCGAGCACCGCCTTCTTCGCGGCAAGGTCGCTCTGACTGCTGCCGTCCACCGTCACAAGCACCTCATAGTCATCGCCGCTCGTGTCGTCAAAGTCATGGAGCTCCACGTGGCCCGACACGTCACCGCTCTCCCACACAAACTTGACCGACAGCTCGTACCCGCAGCGCTTCTTTCCGCGGCTAAACACAATCTACTCAACCCCACAAAAAACACAAAAAAAGTATCAGACACACTCCCTTCCCTCACATCTCTCGACTCACAGCCACCTCGTAGTAGAAATACAAACCTTAGCCTCTCCATCGCACTGCACAATGGACGTAGCCTTGATGGACTCGTCGTCGAAGCTGAACGACGTCAGGAGGTGGTGTTTCAGGCGCTCAATCGCCCACTCGGACCTGTCGCGCTCCTCCCTGTCAACCACCAAGTCAGACAAAGTGCCCCCCACATGTCACGACCCAGTAACCGCGACGCGTACCAAGTGCCCGCAGCGTTCCAGACCGAGCTGGAGTCGCTCCGACTCACGGGGGCCGACACCGCCGCCGAGTTGTCGATCCGCACGGGGGTGAAGTCCTGAAAGCCCGAAATGCGCCCCATGCCACAGCATTTTAGCCTCAACTTGCAGCAATTTAGCAGCATGGAGAGGCACCAACCTGCGACGTCTTGGGAATGGTCTTCATCCAGCCGTGGTAGCCGCTGTGCAGCTTCTTCTCGCCCTCGTCGCTCGACATCCCCACCCCACGCTCGCTGATAGTGCTCGAATATTCGATTATGGCGCATGTACATTTACATTTTGTTTTAACCAATCCGCATCAAGCTCGTTTTGGACCAATGGAAGAGCTGACAAATATCAACCAATGGACGCGCGTGTTGGCCGCCCTACCTCTATAGAATTTAGTAGAACGGAGTTTACAGTTAGACACCATGACGAGCGTCTGGAGCGCGCACGTGACCAAGGAGGGGAGGACGTACTACTACAACCGTTCTACCAAGCAGAGCGCGTGGGAGAAGCCCTCGGACTTTGACGGAGACGAGTCCAGCGCCGCAGCGTCGGCGCCCTCCGCGGCCGCCAAGAAGGTAGAATGGGAGGAGCTCTGGGACCCCAAGAACGAGCGCGCGTACTACTACAACCGCGCGACGCGTAAGACCCAATGGCAGCGACCGGAGGGGGTGGAGGTGAAGCCCCACGCGGGGGCGACTGCGGCGCGGGAGAAGCGCCACCACGACAAGCACCGCAGCAAGACCCCAAAAGATTCTACCAAACGGGAGAACGATTCTACCCCGGGGGAGAACGGTTCTACCCACTCTACCCACTCTACGTCTGAAGAGAATCAGACTCAGACTCAGAATGTTGAAGTGAAGAATCAGATTTATGAGCATGAAGATGATGATCAAGCAGCCAATGGACACGAAGCTTCTGCTATTGCTACTACTGCGTCGAGTCACTCGAAGAAGAAGAAAAGAAAATCTAAGAAAGAGAAAGTTGAGGTGACGCCACCTGAAACTCAGAGAAAAAGACGTCGACAGGACGAGAAGAGGCTCATTATTTGGGACGATGAAGAACAGGGGAACGGTTCTACCAAGGACATTGAGGAGAAGGACACGGAGGACGGCAAGGAGGCCACGAGGCTGCTGCAGGAGCTGTCCAAGACGGATTCCATCATGGAGGCCAATGTGCTGGCCGTGATCAACGGCTTCTTGAGAGCCCACACGGAGTCCAATGGCCCGGAGATTCTGGTGGAGAAGTTGTCGTCCTCGTACCGCGGTCATGCGCAGATGATCGGCCTCGTGGCGTCCTGGTTGGACACGCTACCGGTGTCTTCGACGGCGCTGGAGAACAAGATGACGTTCGACGTCAGTGAAGGAGCCGTGATCTCGAACAAAGGCGCGTCCTGGGACCCGGCGGAGGAGATTCTCTACAGTCATTTGAAGGACGTGATCAACGAGAACTACGACCCGAAACTCGTGTCGAATGTGCTCAGTGGCTGCGCGGTAGAACCCGAGTGGCTGACGCAGATGCTGAACGATCGCAAGTGGCGGCTTATGCTGATCGAGCTGGCGGAGACGCATAAGGTTGGTTTTGTGTGCTTGGGGTTGACAGAGTGGAGATTTGAAAATGACTGATGGTGCTGTGCTTGATGTGGTTGTTCAGACGTGCACGTTGCTGCAGTATGCGATCCGACGGATCTCGGAGGCTGGTCACCACAAGGAAATTGCGTCCATCACGAGCGCGAACGCGTTCTTTTCCGTGTTTAGCGGTGTGCTGGTGGACGCGTTTAGCCGAGTAAGTGCTGCAGTTCTTTTGATAATTCCTACGAGCAACGAGCTAACTGGGCGTGTTTTATTGGCAGATTCCATTCGCCAACGAAGAAGAGGTGGTGGAGGACATTGCGGCGCTGAACAAGGTTTGCTGTCAGTCGTCGCACTCGTACGTCTACGCACAGGAACTGCTTTGCTCGATGGACGACAAGCTGTACATGATGCAGAAGGAAGCTGGCGTTGACAGCGCTCAGTACGCGCATATTCGGATGGTGCGCTCCAAGCTCAATCGTGTCTGCGGCGAGCTGCAAGAGACGGCAAGCGGCAGGTTTGGCGCAAAAATCGTTCCATTCCACATCTTGCGTCGGCGGTACATTTACGATGCCAACCCGAAATTCTGCGACGCCATCCTGTCAATCGTGAAGTCGAAGACGTGCTCGGAGCTGAGTGCGGACACTCTGGCAAAGGAGTTCCAGACGTCGAAAGCACCTCCTCCCGTGGCCCACCTTCGAGACCCCATGGTGCGTTTGCTTCGTGTTTGGATGCGAGTTTATCCAGGGGACTGTCGCTCTAACTCGTGCTTTCTATCGCTATTCTCATCTGTGCTTAGGTTCTATCGGCACTACTGGATCGGCTTTTCAATCCGTCCGACTCCATTTCGCCGTCATTCGTGCAGAACTGTGTGTTCCTGTTGGCGTACGCGGCGTCTACCAAAGATGAGCGGAGTCTGCTTCAGACGGGAGTTCAGGGATCGTCGGATCATGTGGAAGTGGATGACGATGGTGTCGAATCGACCAAAAAGGCACTGATTGAAGCCTCAGCAATTTGCAAGTCAGATCATACGCTCGGCTACAATGTGAGTCTTGCGTTACCCCTCCCCACGCGAATATCTCGCCACTGCAGTTCATGCGTTTGAAATTAACTTTTGACTCTTGTGTGTGACCAACAGATGAACCAGTCGGGAGTTGTGGACAAGCTGATCTCGGTGATGTCGGTCCCTGTTGTATCGATGGGCGTTCTGCACTGGCTGGAGGTTATCCTCACGTCACCAGGATTTTTCAGCAGCACGCCCCTGCACATTTGCTTCCCCAGTCTGCTCCGAATATTGAAGGCGTCTATCAAGCTCCACGTTGCTCAGTGGCCGATTGCCTTCAGTGTGTTGGTGACGTCGCTGCGGTTGCATCCAGACATCAACCCAGTGAAGGCTCTTGAGCTGAAGCGTGAGACGCTTCGATGCATGGTTTTCATGATCACGAGCGGCTACGTGCTGCCTGTGCTGGAGTTCGTGTTCACGAACACTTTGGAGCTGGATCAGGCGTTGCTGCGCAACTTTATCACGATGCTGTTTTCTCGTATTGCGCCGCCATTTTCGCCCAAGTTTTCAGTGGCTTTGACGAAAATCCTGACACACCCGAAGGTGCAGACTGCGATCAAGTCGTGCCCACCAGAGAGCAAGATGAAGCTCCGAGGCTTCGTGAGCTTCTGCGACAAGAATTCGCACATGCTCTCGTCGGATCAACTCCACTCATTGGCACTCGTTCAAGAGGGATGAAGCAACTTGTAAATGGGAGGCGGAATGTGATATTGTTGTTGAGCTGATATGTTGCGTGCTTATTTTGATGTTCATGGAGTTGTACGACCAGATCGTCGCGGATATATGCCATGACGTGTCCAAACGATTAACAACGGTTTGCTTTACTGCATTTAGCAATCCACCGACGACGGAGCTCCATGCTGCTTGCTGCTTGCTTCGTTCTGAATGAACGTCGAGGCTGCATGGGACGGTTAGATGCTTTGAGACCAGGCGAAGAATAAGCGACAAGGAACTCAACAACGGGTTGGCGCGTTCCTCTGCGCGCACGTTCGAGCGGTTCCGAGTGAGCGACGACACGTCGGCCGGCATGCTCTGCGTGTTCGACACGGACGATGGAGCAGATCGAGGCGCTGGTGGACGGCATGCAGCTGCCGTTCGAAGAGCTGGGCGGGCACTTGACCGACGCCGACGTGAAGCTCCTCAAGAAGTTCTACCAGATCACGGAGCAGAAGCTGACGCACTCGTCGCACGTCGACGCCGCCACATGCAGAATAACACCCAAGAGCTGCAACAAATAAGGTCAAGGCAGCTCCCTACCTCGTAGCTGCGTGGACTGTACAACGGTCAGGTGATTGTCTGGGACTTCTTCAAGGCGGGGCACCTGCTTTCCAAGATGAAAACAACAAAAGCCTCCTCTGGATCTGGCGGGGCTGGCAGCAGAGCAAAGCGTGGTTCGAGCGCCTCCTCTTCGTCAAAAGGTACGATGATAGTCACAAACATGTCCCCCCAGTGATGCCTCTCTACGTGTCGTATATCAATGTGGCTACCAGCAGGTGTTGAAGTCAATAGCCGAGACCAGTGTTGTCGCTTCCACCGGTGCGGACGCGGAAGCCGTCAACCAATTCGTCACGATCGCTGCTGACGGCCAGGTATCGTTCTGGGATCTGCGCTTCCAGCGTATCGAGGGATGAATTGATAAGGCTGGCATTGCAGCTGCCAAGGACAGCACTGCCGCACTTTGCGCGCTGACATAGATTGAGATCCGTTCGCATGTCGTAGCTACCAACGCTAGTGGCAATGCTGCAAATGCTTCAGCGGCTTCGGGGGCAGGTGGTGGAGAAGCAGCAAGTCGAACGAAGCCTGCGAATGGGGCTGTCCTGGCCCAGGCGCGCGTGACGATCGAGGTTTTCAACTGTGATGCCGCCGCACGTTCCATGAGACTAGGCGACGAGGAACTGTCGATGTATTCTACCCGTTGGCGTCGTGAGGAGGCATTAAGTGACGGGAGGCGCAAGCGACAGCAGGCTGGTCGGGGGTCATGGCGTTCTCTTTCTTGGCTGACGCAGCATTCCGCTCGAGCAGGCACTTGGCGCAGGCACTTGACGCAGGCCAGGCGGCGGTACGCGGAACAGCGCGACGATCGGTACTACAGTGAAGTAGACGAGGTTGAAGACCAGCTCGTGGAACTGCTGTCGGCGGTGGAAGGGAGAACGCTGTGGTTTCCGACAGCGTGTTACCGAAGCAGACGCAGGAATGCCGTCCGTCTTGTGGTTAGACAAGAGTGCAGGCGCTGAAGATCATTGTGAGAACGGTGAGTTGCTGGGGCATACTTAAGCAGTACATGTACAACCTCACCAAGTGTCTACTCATGTCCATCGTGAGCGGCTCGGCCGTTGTGTCCAGGGGCTGGGAAGGATAAACACCAGCAGCAGAAGTGTTGATGTCGACGCTGGCGGACGTCGGTGTCACGTCCAGGTGAGTCAACAACTTCATGTGCAGAGAAGCCGTGTGAGGACGAGCAGCGCCGTTGCCAGCTCTGGAGACGCTGGCGATGGATGGAATCTCGACCGCTTGGTTCTTGCCCTGCAGCACCATCTTCTCCATACATGACTTCTTCCAGGGGCCGTTGCCGGCGAGTTCCTCCGTAGGTTGGTCGAGGAGGACAGGAACAAGTTGAGCAGCGAGTTGATGCTGGCGCTCACGACGACGGTCTTCGAGGGCGTCTTGGGGATGCGGAACCCGGTTGAGTGCTGTCGACAGTTAACGTTAGTCAAACGGACAACCGGGGAATGCTGTCTTCACGACAGTTGGGTATCGGAGCACCCCACACTTTCCCACAATGCGACCAGGCACATTTTTCTCCGTTCCATGGCTGCTGCAATTCCCATTCGCGAAGCGAGGACGTCGCGATGAAGTCCCAACTAAAGCAAAAGAGGAACTCATCGAACGATGCCGCCTTACCAACCGGCAAAGTGTCGTCCAGGCTCAAGCGTAATACTCGTATTCCCTGGGACGCTGACAACACAACGCTGGATGGACTGTCGTCGCTGCGGGTACTACTACAATGGATCTGCACTCCTGGAAACTTTGCACGCTGGCATAAAGGAGGGAAGAGCAGATCTGACGCCCTCAAGTCCATTCTCGCTAGTATGGAAAAGCATGGCATCTCGCATCGCACCACTCGAGGGGTAGACATGAAAATGGCGAAGATTGTGCAGCAATATCGTACTGCACTGGAGATTCTGGAGCATAAGGACCTGCTAAGTGCCTACGTTGACCGAGAGGACATCGATGAGCGCGTGGAAGCCAAGATTCGTCAGCATTGCCCACAGTATCACATTCTGGCTCCCGTCCTGAGCAACTTCAGCTTCTGCGGCAAGACACCGAAAAAATGGACGGCAGGCGACGACGACACGGAAGATAGCGACTATGTGGACGAGCGACCGAAGACTCGTGCCACGAAACGCAAGGGGAACACAAGTGCTGGGCAGCGATCGAGCAAGCGGCGCTGCAGTTCTCACTCAGTTGCTGAGGAACAGCTACTCGACAATTCAGAGGAAGTACAACCCAGTGGAGACCAAGACAACAACACGGACTACTCGATGGTTGAGTGCACGGACCTTGTGCCTACTCCTAGTCGAGACGAGCAATCGCCAGAATTCCGCAGCAAAGCGGAAGAGTGCAAACTGCAGTATGTGCAGAAGCTCACTCACAGACTCCTAGTGCAGGAACGGGAGAAGCACGAGTGCGGCCTCAAGGTTGAGCAGTGCCACGTCGAGGCTGAAAGTCAGAAAGTTGAGCTGGAGAAACGCCGCGGTAACATGCTTTTCAAGGTCGACACGATGCTGTCACGGCAGGTTCTGAAAGAGAGACGAGTTCCCAAGGCGGAGATCGACCAGGTCCTACCACTGCCTGAGCCGTGAGTTTCCAGTGTGCACGGGGTTTAGCGTTGTGAGCTGCGTATATGAACATAATGGCCGATAGCGATGTTTTCAGGACTGCATGAATATATTTTCCTTAGTACGGGACAAAAGCGCAGTTGTCGGCTACCTAAGTAGAAAACTCATTTGTTGGTGCTGTAGGTGGACTTGGACTTAAGCGCCGAGGAGCAGATCGTGGAGCCTAGCCAAGTACGCACCATTGCCGACACTATTCAGAAGATGCGCTCCTTTATGGACGGCAAGAGCACTCTGGAGGTACGTCAGTTCAATATACCTAACGTGCTTGCTGAGGGGTAATATTCACGCTTTTCGATCTTATCAATGTTTGCAGGAAGTGTTGGCTAAGCTAGAGAGTGAAATGGACCGTACGGACTCGCTCGACGTTGTTGGTTTTCACAAGAAGTCTGGATTTTACACCCGCCCCCGTAAGCTCGAAGTAAGTGTTATTGTTGCTATCGATTCTCCTGCAATACTTCATCCTGTCTAACATGCTGCAAATTGTGCTTTTGTAGTTGGCGGCAGCTATCAATCGCGAACTTCAACAGCCTCAGTACGTCACTAACACGGGGGAGGGAATTTCACGAAAAGCTCCACCACTCGACACAATCAAATATGACGCTGGAGAAGCACTCGTACGCGTTATTCGGCGACCGGTACGACGACGTCCTGCAGCTCCACCCTAATTACCATCCACCTGACTCTCTATCTCTCTGCTGCAGGACGCTGCACGTGGGGTACTACACGGACGTGAAGAACGGCCCGGCGCTGCGTCAAGGCCTCCTGGACAAGCAGTTCGACGCCGCGCTCCTCAATGCTCAGCTGGTGAGCAGCTTGACAGTCATTTGAAGCTGCAACTGCGTCGGTTCTAACCGTGATTTTGTACCAGATCGCTGGTCCGTTCCAGGTGCACGCGGCGGCCTCGCGCGCGCTGCTGTGCGACGCGTCCGGCCGCCGGACGACGCGCAGTCTGCACGCCGAGCTGGTGTTCAACATGTCGGGCTCGCGCAACGTGTCCGAGTCGTTCAAGCGGTTCGGAGTGGGCGACGACACGTCGGCCGTCGTGCTCTGCGTGTTCGACGCGGACGAGGCGGCGCTGGAGCAGGCCGAGGCGCTGGTGGACGGCATGCAGCTGCCGTTCGAGGAGCTGGGCACGCACTTGACCGACGCCGACGTGAAGCTGCTCAAGAAGTTCTACAAGATCTCGGAGCAGGAGCTCACGCACTCGTCGCTCGTCGACGCCGCCACATGCAGAATAGCGACCAAGAGCTGCAGCAAATGAGGGCGACGGCAGGTCCGACACTGCGGTAGAAGATCGTCTTTATCATTGCCAAGTGTTTTTGCATCCGTTTGCTAGAGCTCGTACAGTTTCTTGATATCAGCGACTTGACGTTTCTTAGACTCATCGTCGTGCTGCATCTGATCTTCCAAGCGCGAGACAACCCACGCCATATCTTCCTTCTCCTTGTCGGACAGGAGCATGACGGTCATGTTGAAGCGCGGCAC
>AUVH01006236.1:0-11310 GCA_000443045.1 Phytophthora x cambivora | reverse complement strand
CTTCGTTCCGTGACTTCTCCTCTTGGACATCACGTCACGGCTTGACTCTTGGACATCTTCTTTTGGACATCTTCCTCCTTTTGGACATTCTTGACTCTTGACTCTTGACTCTTGACTCTTGACTCCTGGACTTCTGCTTCCCTTGGACTCACGTCTTCTCTTGGACTTCCGGACTCACATCATAGCTGACTCTTCGACTTCCCGATGACTCGACTCTTGGACTCCCCCATTGTCGACTCTTGGATTCTCGCTTGCGCTTTGACTCTCGGACTCTTGATCACCGGTCGTTTGGGGTTCGCTTGTATCCTGGGTCTCACTTCTGCATGCAGGGGCTCCCAGATCCGAATGCACAGGGCTTGGCGATTTTGGTTCAGTCACTTCGTGTCAGCAGTGTAGAACGCCTTCCTGCGGCTTAAGGGCCGTGTGCGAAGCACGCGGACTTAAACCCAAGCAAAGTCCAACGTAGAACGCCACCTGTAGTTTATGGACGTGTGTGGAGCACGCGGGCGTAAACACAGGCCTACGCACATTGCAGGAGAGAATCAATGCAACGGTGGCTACTTAAGAATGCATATCGGTGTCTTTTTAACATTATCACTTGTCACTATTAGGTCACAAAACCAAAAAAGCGCTCAATCACGAAATGATAGCTCGGTTTTCTTAGAGACGCAAAGTCTAACTGTATGACTAACTTACAGATATATGATTAGTGAGCTGGACATACACCACATTTATAACGATCAGTGACGTTAAGGATTAGACCGTCACTCCGCTAATAGTTAACCTTGTAACTGATCAATTTGCTCTTTAATGTAATTGATGTAGACTCGTAACAAATCACCAATGCATCTCCAGTCCACAAAGTTTCTCCAAAACATTTACGCGTTGAAAAGCATGCGTGCTGTCCTCTGCATCGTTTCGAGGCATCGGCGGGACGTACTCCGAGGCGATGCTGAGCTTAAACAGGCAGCGGAGACAGCGCGACGTGCGTCTGGACACGACGCGGTTGGCTCAACAGCGGCGGCTCGCGCGGCGCAAGCGGATGGCTTCGCTGCTGTCGCTGCCACGGGTTGACAGTGCGTTAATATTTTAGAGAAACATTGTGATCGGGAGTGTAGGTCTGCAAAATGCGCTACGACTAGTGTACTGCTATATTCCACCACGTGTAGACGAGTTACTAAGTTTCAGAAAGCAAGACTTCGTCTAAAATCAATATCTCGATGGTCAAGTCAGCGGCTCAATTTTTGATTAATAGATAGGTAACAAATCATCCACTAAGTTTTCTACTTAATTTAATACCTAACTTAAGAAATAGACCAATCTTTGATTTAGTTATGGGTAACTGGTTTAGGGGTCTATTGCATTGTCGGCTAGTCACAAGTAGCAAGTCGAGTATGAAAATTTGACTAGTTACGCTAGGAATTTATGAAAGTGACAAGTTAAAAATGCACAGGTGACTAGTTTAAATTTCCACCCAATAGACTTGCTGCTCGACGTTATCGAAGCCGACAATCCGAATCAGCCAGAGCAGAACGGCTGAGGAAGCAACGTGAATACGCCAGGAGTAGAAGGCAGGAACAGATTAGAGACAATCGCATTGCGCCGGATTGCACAGAGCAGCCGCGACTGTCTTCCATTGGTGCTGCAAGTAGAAGAAAGGCTTTTGTGGGCTTGCAGGAAGCTCTCGGGGCGAGTGGAGTGGATGAGCGAGTGTGTTGTATTTGTGATCGTTTTGTGCTGACAAAAGAAAGCCAATTGATAGAATCAAGTGATGAGGAAATGATGTGCCGGATGCGACTTCTTCTTGACAGTGAAAGTGAAAATCTTCCTCCGGCTCTCGCCGCTGATTACGATTGCTCAGTGCAAGTCCCTTCATTAAAAGGAATACTGCTGTTAAAGCGCGGAATTACTGCGGATGGCACATCCACCAATATTGTTGTTTGTCTGAAGTGTAACGGAAGTCTTTGCAAAGATGAACTACTAAAATTTGCCATCAAAAATGGCTTCTTCGTTGGTATGTTACCTTCGCGTTTTGCTGACACTTCTGTGGCCGACCGCTTCATGGTCCAGCCGGTGAGGTGGTGGCGATGTCTCGCGTTATGCGGGGTGGAGCCCGTCGCTCAATCAAATCTCATTATCTTGCCTTTGATGCCTGCCCTGGTCTACCAGCAACTTTGCTGCCACGTCGCCCGGAAAATATGGCCACTTACCGAGTTGTTCTTCCGGGGCCATTCACAGATGATCAGCGAGCAAAAGCGAAACAAATGTACTGTATTCGTCGAGACCGAGTGGAGAATTCGCTTATGTACTTCAAGGAAGAGGTGAAAACTGTCATTTTGCAGACATATCTGTTGAGTGTAGTGATATTGATGAGAATGATGCAGTGGAGAGCCTATTTTACGAGTCTACCGAAGCTGATATTGTCTCAGAGACTGCAAGAGATCATGATCGAGTCACTGATGTAGCGGACGAAACTTTTGACGATGAAGATGAAGTGATAGAAAAAAGAGTGGTGTTTTCTGAAAATAGTAGTGAAACCAGCAACTTTGATGAAGCTCGTGTGGATGACATCAGCGAAAGTGTATCTAGTGAGCCTCGGTTCCTCGTACGTCATTCAAGTAAATTTGCGCAATATGGCGGTTCTCTGTTTGTGAAGATGTTCCCGCACTTGTTTCCCTACGGACGTGGCCATCCTGGTGAGGGTCGTGTGGTCCCAGTATCGCTGCATGCATGTATCCAATATCATGGGGCTTTGAGCTCTCGGGCTTTTGCAGAAGATGAACTATTTACACTTGTTGGATTTGATTATATTTCAATGAGAAATATGTATCTCAACGTGAGCTTACGGAGCAAAATACACCCAAGCGTTTTCGATGGATACCACGACATATCCGTAGACGATTTAAAAGATGCGCTTCGAGTAAATGAGTGTAGGCGGCAAGGTCGACTTACTGGGACTGGTAATGAATGACGATGTTGCTACAAAGTTTTTTGCGAAGTGTTGAGTTGAGTGAAAGCAATGTGTGGGGCAGTGATGCTAAACGAGAACAATGTAGGCGACAAGACTTCGCATATCAAGCCCGCTTTGGTCTAGCTGCACTCTTCGTGACGTTGACGCTGAACGTCTCAAGTTCGTTTGCATTGGCCCATTATACGGGGAAACATCGATCAATACGCTTTTTGATGCTCCGCTGTTCAATCCACCCGATCGCGCAAAAGTAAGAGCCGCCGCATTCAAAAATGATTTTGCTTCGGCAAGATTGTTCGTGAGGAACATGAACGCTTTTTTTGAACACGTTCTGGGGGTTCCACCCCGGCAAATACGAGGCAAACCCTTCAATGGTTTGTTTAAGCCTGTAACTGCCTATTTTGGCATGGTAGAAACCCAGGGTGGAGGCACTCTACATGCACATTTTCTAGTGTGGCTATCATGTGTTCCACGTAACGTGCCAGCATTTCAAAAAACGTTTGAGGAACGTGGAGCTGGTTTCTTACAAGACCTCGAACGCTATGCCGGCAGTGTCGTGAAAACAACTTTTCCACTCGATATATCGGGCGGTGCCTGCCGATTTTGTGGCGAATCATACTCTGATCTACGAGCTCTGGAAATCCCTGATGAAGCTCGCACGAAGGCATCGGACGATAGTCCGTCTAAGCAGTGCGAGCCCGCTTTGGTCATATGTGGTCGTTGTCTTACTCGCCTTAGCTCTCAGCATGTATTGAAGCAAGTATTACTACAACACCGACCTGCTACTTGGCCGCCACCAATGCGGGATTTAGACCCGTGCGAATTGCATGATCAAGAATCTTGAGAAGCGAGAGCAAACAACAATTCATCTGGCGTAAGGCATTGGATTTATGAAAGAGACTTGCTTCTACGTTTAGAAAGCAGTGAAGAAGACGAATGTCGTGCCTTTTTGGAGTCCATCAACGCAGCTCAGGGCTCAACAGATTGCGAGGCTCACAACAATTTCAAGCATGATGGGTTAGCGCAAACTATCGAAATGATGCCTCCATCTAGTGACGATCTACGATGGGCTAGCGATGGGTTCGCGTTTATAGTCGCCGGTCTAGTTTTATTGCTCAACTTACATTGGTGGAGCTACTCGCCAAGTTGCTTTAAGAGTTCGTGTGCTGCAAGGCGAGGGTCGTGTCGGTATAGTTACCCGCGTGATCGCGTCGAAAGAACATCATTTACGTCTAAAGGAGTACAGTTGCAACGGCAGCTTGGGTGCGAGTATATAAACGGGTACAATGACGTGATGATGGCAACCTTTAAGTCAAACCATGACGTCTAAGTTTTAGTCGGCGGTGAGGCTGTTTTGGACGGCATATATTATTGCTGCAAGTATGTAACAAACATCAAAATCGAGTGGATTATGTTGCAGAGGTGGCACTTGCTGCGTTTGCTCGTAGGCAACACAAGGAAGCTCGTTCTCATGCTCATTGTCAGTTGCAGGATGAGCGTAAAATTGATCGCCAGCGCGTTTCGAGTATGACTTACGCATTAACCAATCGTCGTGAGATCGCCGGTCCGCTAGCTGCTCTGTATCTGCTTCGAAAGTCGTGCTGTTACATGAGCACACCAACTACCATACTACCATTAGCAGATATATTGAAAGCATTACTGGGTTCTAAAAGCTATGGGTGTGATCTGATCGGCGTCTCGGAGCCTGCAAGCGACACAAATGAAAGCGGTGTATATAGATCGGCATAAATTCTTGACGATTATCGATGGGGACCATCGTCGTTGGAAGATGTCAATCTTTACGAGTTCGTGATGGACAAGTGATGATCGTATATTTCAACCCCACGTCCTGTTTGCCAGTCACATTACATTGGAAAGCATCGAGAAGCTGTTGTCCCTATGATTACTGGAGCTCGTATGCCTTTTGTTGATGATGATTCACCGGATGAAGTTGTTGTGAAGCGCTCCAGAACGGCATTAACGCTCTTCAAGCCGTTTCGTAATGTTGGTGATCTAGTCGAAGATTTTACGAGTTCAGATTCTTGGAAGCAAGCATACCTGGATTGGGAACTCCATCGTTCATTTTTTGTTCGAAACACTATGGAAAATATGAACGATTATTTGCGTGCTCGTGACAAAACAAGGTTGACTATGGACCCTGATAGTTCACAAAATAGTCAAGCTTCCGATGGTGATATCGCCGACAGTGGCATATGTCTCGAAGCCAATGATGATTTTCTTGAAATGGAACCATTATCGACGGATGACTATGAGCTTATAGACAGGCATGATTGTGCTGATACTGTTATCCCCGAAACCAATGATCTGAACCCCATCCTCTGTCCAAGTTAACAAAAACAATGTGATGTAGTTGATGTTCTTGCTCAGCATAATTTACTTGCGCCAAGTGATCAGCTCGCGGTGAATAGGCATAGTGATATTCTGCCTTCAGCCCAAGTTGGAGATAGTTTGGCATTTGGAAATGAAAGTTTGTCAACTGATGATCTGCGCAGATGGGTTGCAGACGTTCATACGGATGATTCCTTGGTTCTCCAATCTACTCAAAATGACGAACGGCCTACGCAAGTTGTCGAGCTGCTTTCAGAGACATTGCGACCCAAAAACGTGGAACTCAAATAATGGAGCTGACTTTGAATCGATCGAAGTAGCATCTTATGCGTCGCTTCAATTCATTTGAAGAGCTAAAAGGCTCAACGAACGCCAGCATATCGCTTACTGTATAGCTGACAAAGCCCTGCTACGTCGATAATACCAGCAGGAATTGGCTAAGCAAAATAGCAGCGACGGCTACAGTTCAAGTGAGTACGTGACCAATCTGCCGGAAGATCAGCTTTTGATGTATTTAGGGGGCGCCGGTGGAACAGGTAAAACGCGTGTCATCGATGCAATAACGATGCTTTGTGCTAGTTGGCATCGGAATCATGCGATGATTAAGGCTGCACTAACAGGAAAAGCGGCAACACTGATTGGTGTCGAACATTGACCAGTATGTTGCTTCATCTTAAGCACGCAATCGAAAGACGAGAGTTTGCCGATTTGGATCTGATTGCAATCGATGAAATATTAATGATGACGAAGAAAGACTGGATCAAGCTCAATAAACTAGTACGGGAATACAAGAAACTAGGAGAAATTCCGTTTGGAGGCGTACATATAATTCTTGTTGGCGATTTTTTACAGATGCCTCCAGTTGGGCCCGACCCAATTTACATTGACCCAAGGATCAAGCGGGCTCACTGATACGGCTGGATTTGAACTCTGGAGGATATTTACGGAAGTAATTGTTTCAAAGTGATCCACAGTGGGGGGAAGGATGTCGGAGAGCTCGATTAGGCGACTGGAGTCCTGAATTGATTGAGCTTATCAACAGCGAATTGGTAGTTGATTCTGGTGATGCATTCTTCGCTGCTGGGGAGCAGAGTGTCTTCGTAACGCCGGAGAACGCTACACGACTTTCAATCAACAACGCATTTTTGCTGAGACTGCAGCACTGCTACCCACCTCTCAATATCACATTCGTGTCGTAGCAGACTTTCGCCATAAGCTCGATGGCTTGACTCAACCGGACGTTCAAATGGTTATAAGTTTACCCGATAATCGTTTCGGTCAATTGGCACCTTATCTAGATCTCATTGAAGGTCAAGTAACGCCAAAGGTTGCCACAACGAAGGGCGTTGCAAACGGCACGTTGGGTACCCTTGAGCACGTTCACTTTCGTAGTGGAACTGAATTTGGTTTGGCGCTGGATAGCATAAACAACGTAGTGGTTGAAATACCGAATCGACCACCTGAATATGCGCTAATTCGCGTTCCCAGGATAAATGCAGCCTTCATACATCCTGGTACTTCGCCAGAGCTTTTCCCAGTCTTTTACAACACCGAAGCGTACAAGGACAGTGGTATCTCGCTTCCACCAGCGCCAAATGGTCATCCAAGAGTACTAACTGTGAAAGTTCGGCAACTGCCCATTGTTTGCGCCGCCGGATCTACTGTGTATAAGGTACATGGTGAAACCTTGGGCTCGATGGTTGTTGTCGACTGGAAGTCAAAAGTGGCAATTTTCAATAAGCCGCAGCAAATTTACTTGATGGTGTCAAGGGTGACCTCGCGCGATGCTTTCCTGTGGTTGATCCCCTTTACGGACGAGCTTGCAGCATGGTCAAAACCTCCGTGGCACGCTGTTGGAGAAGACCGCCGACTAGTAGAGCTCAGTGAAACTACGATAGCTAATAGGTGCAGCGACAACAGCGTCAGCATGAGCTCGGGCTCGAGCTACCATGTCCGGTAGCAGCCTTTTGTGGTACCGCATACACTGCGAGCGGTGCCGCCCACGCGCAAAGCACACTAATTGCGCGCTGAGCACGCGTGAGTCGCGCGTCAAATCTTGCACCTACTTGTTATTGAGTACTCCCTGCCCTGAGGTGCGAGCGTTCGTTTCGACGACAACAATACACATCTATACATTCGAGAAACAATGGAATGCATGTTTCACGAATGTCGTTGGATGACAAACTTTTTGTCGTGGCAAGCGACAGTTCTTACGAACTGCGAACCAGAACTTGAAGTTCTAGTACGAATCCGACACTTACGAGAGGTGCGCTCCATTAAAAGTCTGCAGCGCAGTACCTCCATTGCTCCGCTCCCCGCGTTGCAGCGTTGACGAAGAGGTGATTACAGCTGGCCTTAAAAATCGTTTTCCTTGCCATGAAGCAACTCCCTATGTGCCGCTTGTGCAGTTCAGGATCCGGTCGCAAAGTACAACGGGGAATATATGTTGTCTTTTGTCCTCCATGATCAACTTCAGGCAACGAAAACGAGCAAGTGCGCAGCTTCGGCCCCATCGAGGGTCTTGAAGACAACCAGCTAGACTTTTCCAATTTTATTTTTTTATTTTTATCTGTCAAAGCTAGACTTTTCCAGCACAAGTATTAGGAGGATCCGCGCACGGCACCAGTAATATCGGACGTACAGGCACCCCCGCCTAATTTGACCCTCTATCTCTCCATGTACCTCGCACAGGAAGTGCAGGCCGTGCTCAAGATTTGCAAAGGGTGTCTTACTGATTTAGATTAGATTTTATGGGGAGAAGTGTTACACTGCAGATCGCAACGTCGATGCGCGGCATCTACAATACCTAGTAAGTCAGTAGATTTGCATCTATGTAAAACCTGTGCGAACTTTGTAACTATGCACTGTTTATTAATACCACTACCTCAAATTAGGCGAGGATGCCTGTAGCACCAAACGTTTACGGAAAACCACCAAATAATTCCGGACGAAACACCCACCAAGCGTTACCGGACTTCCACCAATGAACACCGTTTGCACCACCAATTATGTCGTACAGTACTCAGATCGCCACTAGCGCCGCCCTAACCCATTCGGTGGCTTGCAGCCCGCCGGGCCTTCGTCCAGTCCTCATCCACCACGTACGACCAACTTGCACAACCATTGGTATCTCTTCTGCGGTTCGATTCTGTTTCGGCTCATTGTCGATTTTTCCAGCCATTGAGCAGCTAAAGGCGTCATGTCCGACGCTGACGACGGGGAGTTCGACGACTGGCGCTTGATTTGGCGGACGGATCGCGCTCGAGAGGACCGCGACGAGTACTTAGGTACTGTTCTTCCGCGTTATGCTACCGACAAGCACAACAGGGGCCCGTGTACCATCGACCATCTCGCGAAGGTGAGCCCGTCTGACGCTGACATCGACTTGCAACTCACTACACACTACATGGGGTCTATCCTAACGCCGAAGAAACGCCGACGGCGAAGACTGCTGGTGTCGATACAAGATCAACACATGCGAGGATGGCAACACGACAATCGTTTTTCAACAAGGCGCTCACGTGATGGACGACCTCTCTGCTCTGTATTAGATCATCTATTGAAAACTTAATAATCGAAATGCAAGTATCATAGCAATCCACTACATACTAATAGTTCACGCAGCGTTCACGCCACCCACCACACTCTCCGGAGTCACGAGCGCCTGCTGCAGCTCACTCATCACATCACCTGCGCTTCCGAGCACCCGAAACAGCGACTCCACCAAATTGATGCTCGCCTCTAGACGCACCACTCGACCACTGTCTGCGTCTAAGAGCAACGTCATCTCGCAGCTGCAGCTCAGCCGCTGACCAAGCAGTTTCTCACGCAACGCTCGATACTCATCGGAAGCAGCGTCGGCATCGCTAGTGTTGGTGTTCTCGAGATGCGGGAACCAGCAGCGCAGAGTGAACTCGAACACTGTCACACTCAGCTGTGCCGAGGCCTTCAACTCACCAGGGGCCACGGATTCCACGCGCTTGTACTGAATCTGTGGGTCACTGAAGTAAAGCGCGTAGCGGCGGAGCTGCTCCAGCAGCGCGTTCATGCCGCTAACGCTACTCATGGACACGTCGTGTGTGAAGGACTTCTGCAGCACACGGAGACTCTGCCGCGTCTCGGCGTGCTTCATCATCTCCTCGACACTCGTCATGTGCCACGGCGAGCGGAAGCTGGTCTCAAGCAGACGGAAGATTTTGCTCACGACGGCCCACGGACTGCTGTTCGTCTTCTCGCTGAGGCGCAGCCGCTGTCGTTTGAGACGAAGACCGTGCAGCTCCTCTTGCAGCTGCTGCACCTTGCGCTGGAGTTGACCTTGGTGAATGCGCTGCCTGTTGCGGTAACGAGCCTGATTGGTGCGACGCAGCTCGCGTCGGATGGCCTTCTTCATCTCGATGCGCGTCGCCTTGTCCTCAATCCGGTGTAGGCCTCTGCAACTGCGGTTCCTAGTTCCGCTAGTGCCGCATTGGTGGCTACTGACACTGGGGAAGTGGTTGTCGAAGGATCATGAGGTGGAATCCAAGATTCCACTCCTTCGGTTACCAGCGTATCGCTCTGGGGCGACAGGCCTTCGTGTACCTTTAGTGGCTTTGTCAGCGGATTGCTACTACCAAAGTGGCGGCTTTCAGCTCGTCCGCGTGGGAGGTCGTGGCAGCTCAAACTGTCGCTCAACTTCGCGCGGGCGCGCTCAAATCGGTCGAGCGAGACGTTGTGGGGGAACTCGAGTTGGCTTGTCATTGGGCTGGAAAGTTTCGTTGTGTCACACAACTTGTGTGTGATTCTCTCTCTCTCTCGATCTCTCTCAGACGAGAGTGGTGCATATGGTATTCTTACACCATGCACGCGGTGTCCGAGATATGCGTCATCCTGGCAGAAGGCGGGGTTAGTGAATGTCTGGTTGGATGTAGCCTCGTTACTCCACAGTGCTTACGTTCACTGCTGATTATGATGTCTCTGGCTGCCTAATACTTTACGTGCATACAGCTGGAAGAATTACATTACATTGTGCTGTATTTTTAAGTAAACTTGTTGAATCCACAGTGCTTACGTTCAGTGGTGATTATGATGATGGGGATTATGGGAGATACTGTACAATAAAAAATATAAAGCTGCTGCTAAAATTATAATGTAATTACAGACTCCGCTCCCACTTCTGTTATCCAGATTTCAATCTAGTTTCTCGCGGCATTATAATATAGAGGTTTGGTGACTCAAATTTGAGATCTGGGCGGTTCGGGGATATACAGATTCACTCACTCATGTGTGTGTTCACACGAAGGTGATGGCGCAGCCGATTCTTATAAATACTTACGCCACGAAGACCCTGCTGGCCGTCGAGTCCGTCGAGCGATCGGCGTTGATGTATGCAGCTGTCGTGAATGAAGCGGCTTGATCTCCTGAAGATGATGCCCATAGCGCCGGGGTGCGGTTTTTTTTTCATGCTTTCGTCGGCTATTTTTTATGCCATGCATTTTCGGTTGCTTTTTATTGCTCGCCGGCTATTTTCTATGCGGTCGGTGATATTGTATTCCACTGGTGTTATTGTTAGCCATCGGCTTAATTATATGTCAAAGTCCAACCCAAGATTTTTTTGGAGAGGTGTGTGACCCCTCCTTTTTCTGGTTTTTTTCAGTTTATCTTCTGTTTCTAAGTTTGTTGCTTTGGGTAAAATGTAGTCATGCATATACAGACGCGGTAGCTCTCCTACTACTTACCAATCAGCTTGGAACAATGATGTGCCCCATCCGAAACGAGTAGTTGATCATAGTGGCAAGCGCTTCAGCCTCATATTCCTCCAGTTTCTCGATTTCATTKTMCTCCMCCTCCCAGTGACGTTTACCGGCGCGCAAAAACGGAGGCTTGACTGTTCCCACGAAGTCCCGACTGATTTCAGCACCATCGTCGTCTGGGCTTTTCCAGGTTCCCAGAACACTCCAGTTGATAACACTCGCGGGCTTATCGACCAACCTCTTGATCAGTGCGCTCACACTATA
>KE563052.1:0-11080 GCA_000443045.1 Phytophthora x cambivora | reverse complement strand
GGGGTTAAGGACATGTTAGGACCAAAATCGACTCATCCCATACTCAAAGCAAGTGAAATCGATTTTTGTCCTTAACCCTTTCGCGGTGAGAGGGTGCATTCTTCGCCCTTTAGTGCTGTTACCAAAACACGGCAGAAAACCATCTTCTTAAAGGGCGAAGAATGCACCCTTTTAGCTCCATCCCGCTCTTTGACTATCGGGTTTCGTTTCTACCAATCAGAGTAGTACCTTTAAATAGGGATGGGGTAATTTTGAATTGTCTGCTCTTCGAGTGAGTTTTTATTGCTTCGATGACCGTAATCAACCCCTGCCACACGGCCGCGTCATCGACCAAGTGTGGCGCAAACCGTGAGACCTCAGGATTGCTGTTCAGCCATCCACATCACCATACAACAGATAAGCCAAATGCACTACTCCTGATTCAATTTTGATATACTTTAATCAACAGACATGCGCACAAGTTTCACCGACTCGGAAGACAAGCTGCTGGTGCAGATCACCTTTCAGATCGAGAAGGAGGGCTTGCGGATATCCTTGGACTATGTGGGGCATCGCATGAAGACAAAGCGCACTGCGCGGCAGCTACAGATCCGGCTGTCCAACCTTAAGAGGACGTACGGGAAGTCGCTAAGCGTTTTTTTAGCGGTATGACTTCACGGCGTCTACCTCGTGCGCGAGGGCCACCACCACCACGTTCTAACGTTTCTCAGCGGTCAGTCTGCATGCCCTCTGAGCACAGATGTTCTACGACCCGGCGGGAGACAAGTGCTGACAACGGAGAAGGTGTGGGTGGCATTGTTAGGCTACTGATAATTATAATGTGGCTGATGTTGCGCTGTTGTTGTAGGTGCTGGAGACGTTGAGGGTACTGATGGCGAGAATGGCGTGAGTGGTGGGGTCGCTGTCGGCCACTGTCAATACCCACCCAAACTAAATCAAGTGCAAGCTCATGAAGCAGTGGCTTCAATTTTCGGGAATGTCAATGCAAACGACGTTCGACAGCAAGCTGGTCGCACCTGCGATAATGCGGGTGAAGTTTTACCGTCAGGCGTCTCCCTGATACTTGCAGCTGTTGGGACAATCGGCGAAGCTGATGTTTTCCTCGATGTCGGAGCTGGCGTGGGCAACATTCTCGTCCAAGTTGCTCTTACAACAGACGTTAGAGCTTGTATTGGCGTCGAGCTTCGCAGTGATCTCGTCTCACTCGGACACTGCTCTATGTAACAACAGCTCAAGCATCATCCGCGACTGGGTAAGGTGCTGCTCAAACATGTAGATGTTAGAGATGCTTCGATGTCAAGGCAACCCCCCCCCCNCCCCATTTGTGAAGCCACCATAGTCTTTGCGAACATATTTCTTTTTGAAGAAGATGCAAAGCTCGTAGTCTCACGTGAACTCAACGCAATGCCAATGGCACGCGTAGTCATCGCAACACTGCCGTTCTGCCCGAGGCATCGCTCCTCGTGCTCGGAACCTTTTTGTAAACACTGGAAGCTGGAGCGCCAGATAGAAGTACATTGTAGCTGGAAAGCGGCGTTACATCCGATATCCATATACCAAAAAATATTATGAATCACTTTCTGAGCTAGCACTACTGTAAAGTACCGACCGCCTCGTCGCCAAGTCCGATGGCTGAACATCCACCACCACCACCTTCCGATCCACCACCACCGAGTCTGCGGGTACCGATGGTGCTGCGATCCGACTCACCGTCTTGTCTAAGTGCTGCTTGAGCAGCACCACCACCGAGTCGGCAAGCACCGCCGTCGACAAGCACTGCGTTGCCGCCAAGTCCGAGCGCTGCTTCAGCAGCGCCAGTACCGGGTTGGTGGGCACCGCCGAAGTTGAGAGCCGCATCGCCGCCATGTCCAAGTGCTGCTTGGGCAGCAGCAGCACCGAGTCCGCGAGCACCGCCGATGCCGAGAGCCGCGTCGCCGCCAAGTCCTCGCGCTGCTTCAGCGGCGCCAGTCCCGGGTTGGTGGGCACCGCTGAAGCTGAGAGCTGCGTCGCTTTCAATTCCGGGTGCTGCTTGACCACCAGCAGCACCGAGTCGGCGGGCACTACCAAAGCCCAGGGCCGCGTCACCTCCAATTGCTGATTGGGCAGCACCACCACCGACTCGGTGGTGCCTGCCGAAGCCGAGAGACGTGTCACCATCATGTCCAAGTGGTGTTTGGTCAGCACCACCACCAACACGCACAACGTCAGGAACTAGGTCACCTGGAGCAGGCCCAAACGCAAGTACGCCTTCAGGCTGAACACGCACCTTGTTGGGCTGCACGTCCTCCCACGTCTACCTGCTTCACCACACCCTCTTGCACCACGCCCTCTCACACCACCTTCAGCGACACCTGCCTGACCGGCGCCCATGCCGACGCTGTCGCCCACTCCACTGCTGTCAGGTTCAGCGCCTGCACCACTAACACGCACAACGTTAGGAACTGGGTCACCAGTAGCAGGTCCAAACGCAAGTACGCCTTCTGGGCAAGTTAAACACGCACCTTGTCGAACCGTACGTCTTCCACGTCTTCCTGCTGGTCCACGCCCTCCTGCACCACCCGCTCTCGCACTGCGGTCTCGTGCGCCACGCCCTCTCGCACCACTTGCAGCGACGCCTTCCTGACCACCAGCGCCTACGCCAACGCTGTTGCCCACCCCACTGCTGTCAGGTTCAGCACCTGCACCAACAACACGCACAACGCCAGGAACAGCTTCATCAACATCAGGCCCGAAAGCAAGTACGCCGTCTGGTCAGACTGAACACGCACCTGCACGTCCTCCTGTCGCACCACCACACCCTCGCACACCATCCTCAGCGACGCCTGCCTGGCCGGCCGCACCACTTGCGCTCACGCCGACGCTGTCGCCCACTCCACTGGTTTCGGCTTCAACACCTGCACGACCAGCAAGCACAACGTCAGGAACTACGTCACCAATTGCAGACTCATACGCATGTTACGCCTTCTGAGCAGGCCGTACACACACCTTGTCGAACCGTACGTCCCCCATGTCTTCCTCCCGCACCACGTTCTCTTGCACCACGCTCCCCCGCACCACACCCGGCGACCACCTCCTGACCCACAGCGCCACCAACACCAGCAACAAACACGATGTTAACAACAACACAGAACTGAAATTCCGCGAAGTCTGCACCGCATCCTTGCTTACTTGTTCCCGGAGCTGCATCTTCTACAGAAACCTCGCTGACGCACAGGTCCTCAATGTATCGCAGGACGGCTAGCTCTCCCAGGAGGTAGTCCACTCCCTCTTCGCCATCGTGCCTTCCCCCAGGCCGAATGTACTTGTAGCGCGTGTCCAAACACTTGCTGGATGGTCGCTTGGACGTCCAGCCAGCTTTCACCAACGCCCCCNCCCCACACACACACACACGTTCTTGAAACCCGCAACGCCTCCAAGACTGCTGGCTGTCTCCATAGGATACCGGGATGATACACGTCGGCGCTTTCTAGCACCGACCGGCTCGTCATGCTTCCGCTTCATTCCGGGCGGTCCTGATTTCCAAATGAATCGGGTATTGATGGAAGGCTGATACGCGTCGTCAATTTGTAGAAAATATAAAGGTTTTTTTAAAAGAGATATTGTATCACCTTTCATGTCTTATTCGCATTCGAACATCAAGGATATATGATAATAGAGTGTCCACGAAAATTTGGGCGCCAAGATTTGGCGGCAAAGTGTTGCTTATACAATGTTCCTCTTATCTCATACATAAATTAAGATAAATGCATCAATTGATGTCACACATTTACGGAGAGCAGTGCCCGGAATCTCCGCGATTTGATGGCAAAGTGCTGCATATACAATGTTCCTCTTATCGCATACATAGATTAGGATACATGCATCAATTGATGTCACACACTTCCGGAGTGCTCAGTGACCGAAATTGATGGCAAAGTGCTGCATATACAATGTTTCTCGTATCGCATACATAGATTAGGATATATGCATCAATTTACATCACACATCTACGGAGGCACGGTCGATACGTCTGGCTGGAGCTCTCGATAGTCTGGCCTATCATCTTAAGCGGGTTGCCAAACGTCACGACAGCCTTGATGCGAGGGGCCATGTTCTCCGGAATAGTGTCACCGGAGCCGAGCGTTTTCTTGACGCCTATGGCGATGTCGGTGACGCTAACACCCTGCGAGTAGCCACCGAGCACGAAGACCGTGTTGGAGAAACAGACACCACGTGGTTGGTCATGTCGGTGGCACCCGGACCAGCACTGGACTGGTCCATGGAGGCGGCGTAGTTGACCGTGTACGAGGACACACTCATGTCGCCGAGGTTGTAGGTGATGCCACTGACCAGCGGTTTACCGCAGAGACCAAGTCCTTGCATCTCACCACTGCCGCGAGCGAAGACGACGTGGGCGTCAGAGCACTCCGCGTTGACGAGGTTGGTGGGGCTGGCCCGAGCAGGGACCCGAGGAAGCCGGGATAGCTGAGCATCATCGTTCGGACAGCTCTGGCGCGTCATCATCCAAAACAAGGTCGGCGAGGCGAATATATTCGTAACTTTCGCCGTTATATTTCCGCGTCGGTACAATGTGCCAAATTATTTTGACCAATCACGCCAGTAGAGTGCTGAAGCGGACTCGATCACTGCGGATGTTCAACTTTTAGCCAATCAATATGCAGCCTAAGGCCGGTTCCTAACTGGGTCATCGTCGGATTATGATCTTAATAGGGCGAGGGGTACCTTTGGATCAACCACAGATGCACGTACATAGCGACTTTATCCCCGTGACAAAACTCCCAGAACTCGTCATGAGATCCCGATAGCTTACACTTTCCTTCTGCTGTTGCAAAACGGGCGCTGCACTCTTTCCACATACTCTTTAGCTTGGCCGCGGAGTGAGTTGTAATTTGATGTGGCTGGATGCCTTCGAACAGAGAGTCACTAGACACTAAGCGATCGAAATCATCGTTGGCTGTATTAAAAGCCCCAGCGACTTCCTCCCAAAATCGGCGCCCTCCCTCATCAAGTTCACGCCGTGTCAAGCTGTCTCCCGAGGTGATGAACCGAGCGAAAAATAATTCAGAAAACAGGACGTTGAGTAATCGGTACAAGCAGTGTCTCGATCGTCGCTCTGCTGTGTCTTCATTCGCGCCGCGACCGCGTTTCCCAAGCCGCTGGCTCTCGAGAAACAGCTCCATCGACACTCGTGAGTCATCGTACCCTCGCAAGATAGTGACTCGGTCGGACTTGTTCGTATTCTTCGCTACAGCTAGCTTACGCGAAGTGCATTCTAGCTTGAGTTGGTCGACAGTCCACGTACTATAGTCATCTGAAGAGGGTGGGGGGACCTTGCGCTTGCTCCCAGCCTTCTGCACTGCAGTCCATTTGCTGCTAACAGGGGCCTCGTTGTCAACCATCTCTGTCGGGGCCGAAATGAAGGAGTTTCGATGTGTGACCTTTGGAGACCGTGATCCTGTTAGGCCCGCGAACAGCGCGGATCTGGTCGTGAATTCTGTTCGACCCGTGTATATGAAGATAATGAGGATGACGAATCGAAAGAATTACAGGAAGGTGCAGAGAAGAGTAAAGTGAACAGGAAGCGCCGTAAACAAGACGATCGGAGGGGCAGTATTGATTCGGTCGAAGTGCTGACCGAGGCAGTAAGCGAGTTGGTTGAGGCTGAGATGAGCAGCACGAAAAGCGCTTTGATCGAAGAGAAAACCGCTGTTGCAAGACTGAAACGGGAGAAGATGCAGCGTGCCGTGCTAGTGGAGAAATTGGTAGCCGTCGATGAAATTGTTGCGCGACGACGACAAGCGCTAGCTATTGTTGAAGATCGGATCCGTCAGTACACTGTGAATGGAATGGACACTACACAACTGCAAGTAGAACGTGAATCTGCACTTCGTCGTGTGGAAACAGCGCAAAATAAATCCGACGAGCTGCAAGATCAGATTATGGGTAGTTAAATTGCTAGCGGTTCGTGTTTCGCGATGGCGGTCGGGACAGATTATATCTCTGGATATGGTCTAAGACAACTCTACGAAGTATATGTCCATTTGCAACTGGCAGATTAATTGCGTTGTCGGCTTCAGGTACTGTGGGTGAAAAACCACAGTCCTCCATTGCATTAAACTCCCTGGTAGCAGCGCTATAATGACCGCCACTACATGTCTGTCCAATTCGTTCATCGATACAATAATTATGCAGCTTCATGCAAGTCTTGATAACGAGGCCTGCGTGTACGAAGTCAACAGCTAGTGGCCTCTTAAATATTTGCCATTTGTTGACAAGGAGGCCAAAAGCCATTTCAATCCGAATACGCAGTTGTGAGAGATAGAAATTGTAGTCGGAATAGTCACTGGGTTTGATTTCCGGTTTAGTGAACGGCACCAACACGGAGGATGACAATGGATACGCATTATCTCCTATGATGTAATATCCAAATGGCAGCTTGGCGATGGCCTCACTCAATTGCCATTTCTTAAACCCGACACTGTCCAAACCCTTTCCTGGTGAGTTGAAGCAATAAACTGTAAATCTGCAGGCAGCATCACACATCACTTGAACATTAATTCCATGGCAAAGATAGTGGCCCGAAAAAATTGCAGATACGTCAGGAACTTCTCGGGAATTAGGAGCTTTGATCCTACATAGCCATCTATCCACGCATCCCACGCAGCCAGTTAAGATATTATTCTTGCTGATATCCGCAAACTGTGATGCTGAACGCTTAATTGATGTGATTGTGTACACTGGGGCTACAACTTGATATCTGGGATGTGCACATATCGTCCCCATGACTTCCACGACAACAGCATAGAATTCGGACTTGCTAACTCCGGCAAGAGCTCTAAAAGAATGATATGAGCCTCCGGCTAGCCACGAGATCGTCATCTGAACCTTGTTTTCTGGTGTGATCGGGCCGATGTCAGTTCTGTTACGCGATTTTACCTCGTCACGCTCTAGCACAGGCTTGAGCGAATCTACAAGCTCCTCAAATGCTGCAACTCCCATTCTGTAGTAACGCTCAAACTGTCCTTCCTGAACTAATCGGTCGCAGTGGGACTGCCAATCGAGACGCTTGCGTAAAATCACGTTGGATCGCCGCCGCCGAAATTCATGCACAACTACGACTGCTGCAACGCACGCGATAATGCTCGAGACTTTCATGTGCTGGGTTGTGCTATATGTTGATGTGAATCGTGATCCGAAATGGACTCATGACTAGCGTAGGGCGTTTTGCTGTTCGTAAATTTTACTAGACACTAACTAACTGTTAGTGGCATGTTAGCTGACTGTAAGTGGACGGGTCAGTAGCAGAAGAATAACCCAACCCGTTTAATGAGATATAGCCGCTGCATATCCACTGTTTTACGTGCGTAAATACTTTCAACGATAAACGCATCGCCGTCATTGCTGCCTCAAGAAGACCTTGCCTCGCTGTCCGTCCTGTCGGCTATCGGTGACTCTATACAATATATTCCAGCGGCCGGCGAGTCGTCGTCGCTGTTGAAAGGTCGTAGATAGGGATATTATCCACGGAATCGTCAGCTGGTTCGTACTGAACAGGTTCAGGGTCGTCAGGTTCCACGATTTCGGGATTGGGCAGGACGTCTCCCTCTTCACCAACTAGCCTGCCATTTATGGCATCTCGACGGCGTGCCCGTGCTGCCCGCTGGCGACGACAAGGCCGTGCCATAGTGATAGCTCCTTTCAAAGTGAGCATAGAGTAGAACACACCTCTGCATGTATCCCGCAATAGATGACAGCCCTTAATTTATAATTATACCAGACAATGTATTGGTTAGAACACACCTCTGCATGTATACTATACATATCCGCAATAGATGACAGGTCTTAATTTATTATTATACCAGACAATGTATTGGTAGGCTAATACAAGATTCCTTTTTTTAGATATACAGCAGTTCAAACAAAAAAACTACATTTGGCTACTGGCTTCAACTTCAAGTACGTAAGATACTCTTCGGGTTTGGGCTTATAGCTTTGCCGAAACTTCACATTTTAAACTTTTCTCGGCGGAATCATAAAGTGCAAGAGCTGTATATTGAATCTTATGGATTAAATGCAGAGAAATCTTAAATGTAAAAGTCCAAATTGCCTAGCTCTTGAAGTTTCTTGGAGGGTAACATGAAAACATGATCCCTTAAAGACGCAGCTCGAACGCTTATGCCCCGCTCTCTTCCTCTTCCTGGTCGCTTTCTTCCTCATCATCATCATCACTCTCCTCACCCGCCAGATATGCTTTAGGTAGTCGTGCTTGTCAACTTCGTCCAGCAAGGAATGGTTGATGTACACGAACGCCAATTTTTCAAGCTTCCCCATCGTCTTACGATTCCTGCGCTTAGTGTGCAGATAGGAAAAATGCCCCCACACACGTTCTGCAGCGGCAGACGAAGTTGGTACTGTGAATACACGTACTGCAACCGATGCCAGCAGCGGATACTCCGACATCCCATACTGATCCCAGTATTGCATCCCAGACAGCGTGTTGTACTCGTTCAGTTCCGCGACAGAACGTGTCGGATACATCGAGAGAAACGCGTTCAACTCGTCGGCGCATACTTTGGCCTGTTCCCTGTCGAAAAACGTGTGTATGTACGCAATCAATTCGGTCTTCGTCGTGATTTTGTCTTCAGGGAGCCACTTCATCGTCGCCGACTTGGGCGTAAGCATGAACGCGAAACCCATCGAATCCGTGTGAACGAATTTCCACTTTGCCTCCCCCGCAGCCTTGAGTTGGCGAGTTAGCGTGGTTTCGAGGGTGAGCTTCTTCTCCCATGACGCAGCTGTGTAAAGTAATATACACTTCGAAGAGATCGCAGTCGTCTTTTTCAAACTTCCCGATAATCTCGCTGGGGAATTTCAGCACAGAAGTCAGCTTTCGAAGACGCGTCCAGAATGTTGGGCTTCCAACCAGCAGCTTGAACTTGGTCACAGGTTCTTGGGCTTGAATTGCATCCAGAACAGAGACCGTATCCTCCTTCAGCAAGGCTTGTACCGCAAACTTAGCCGCACGAAGGTATTTGCAGGCGTTGTAGTGTGAATACCAACGCGTGGGGACCACCATGACTAGATCGTGCTTGATCTGGTACTGCATGCGTTTGGCTTGGAACGCGGCCAACACGTGTTGGTGATTTCGCACAAACTTGATCACCATCATTGCGTCTGCCAGAGTTTCACGAAATTCTTCCATGTTGCAAATGTCCTTGATCAGCAGGTTCATTACATGCGCCGCACAGCCGTTGGCAAACACAAGAGGGTATTCTTGCTCAATGATTTTCCAAGCACCGCGCATGTTGGGGGCGTTATCAGTCATCACAGCGACACACTTAGACGCACCCAGTTCCTTGATGACATCAATTATGTCTGCCGCAATTCGTCCCGACGTCTGCAGAATACCCGCGGAGGAGACGCTCTTCAGGAAAAGGGCTTGTGACCGGGGATGATGACGATGTAGTTCACTTGGTGCTCATTTCTGGAGTTTGACCACCCGTCGCTGATCAGAGTGTATGAGGTTGCTTGGGCAATAAAAGTCTGACCGACGTCCCACAGCTCTGTATACTGCTCGAGAAGCAGCGAACCAGAAAGCGTTTTGGCTGTAGGAATGTGCCGCGCGTACGCAGGTCGCATACACGTCAATAGCGCCTTCATCAAAGCCGACTCGACAACACGGAAGGGAATTCCAGTCCGGAAGAACATCGAGGCAAGCGCCCTTGTTATGGCGCCTCGCTCTCCAACAGTCAGTTGGTCCAGCCACGATGTTGCAGTTTTCTGCACGCAGGCTTGTTTGCGAGGCTGGGGCTCGACGACTTGTCTTTCTCTCTTCCCACTTGGAATCACATTTAGTACATGTTGCGCAGGGAAGAACTCCTTCTCCGCCGCCGAGATGCTATCACAGCTGGCACGCTTGTGTGAGGTGACGCGTGATCGCGACCATGGCACAGTACGGCCGCAATGACGGCACTTGCCCTTGTCCCCGACTTTGTCTTGCAGATAGACGTTGATGTCGAACTTGGAGGGGTCCGAAATCTTCTTTGAGGCTTGGAGAGGGTCGAAGACGTTTAGAACCATTGCAGTTTGGTCCGGGTAGTCAGTGGCGAAATGAAGACTGGATAGAGAGGAGATGGTTTGAAGAATTGGTGATCTGTGAGAACAACGCTGGGGTGTTTTTGTTGGGTTTAGAAGGCTGTAAAAATAAAGCAGAGTAACGGATGGAGCAATTCCAACTTCTAAATAGATCCCACTCCTATCCAGTAGTAAATAATGCCAAGCTGGCAACGCCTCATGCGATTGTACTGCAGGTTTGGGACAAAGTGAACCACAAGCTGCATTTAGAAGCGGCTTGTCTCTTAAAATATGAAATATGAGCTTGTCCGGAACGATGCAGGAAAAGTTATTCGAATATATATAAACATATAATAAGAAGCTTATCCGATTTTGGCTCGAAAATTGGTATGGCTCGTTCGGCACTTACATGTTAGCAGAATTTACTAGACACTAACTAACTGTTATTTGGCTGTATAACTGACTATACTGTATAAATATCAGCAAGGTGTGCAACGTTGAGTGCAACCGTGACGTGATTGGCTAATAAATGCATTGAAGCCTCTTACTACACTTGGAGCTACAACTACACTTGGAGCGACGGGTGTCCGCCTTGACGCTTGTCGTGGCGAAGAGCAGTAAGAATATTAGTCACAGAGGTCTGGCGGCCGTATGCAGCGTAGACTTTGTCGATGGCGACATCGCTGGTAAACCCAGTGCGCACTAGCGTGGCAACCATGTCCCAGAAAATCTTGCGGCGCGAGTAGGAAAACTTGTTCGCTCCGCGCTCAGCTGCACTGAAGTTTTTCGCTGGCTTCAGGCCATTGAGTCCGTATTCGTACTCTCCCCACAGCTCGTACAAATCCTTCGGTCTTTTAGACAGCTTTGCGTTGCGATCGTTGACAACAGCAGCAGCTTCTCTGACTTCTTCTTCAGTGGCTGTCGGGATGGGCGCGACCCTACGCGATACTGGTTGTAGTGCTATACGACGCAGTACGCTTGACACCTTTTGATAGTCGCGCTGGCT
>KE563047.1:0-11449 GCA_000443045.1 Phytophthora x cambivora | reverse complement strand
AGCTGTATTGCCACAGCTTCCACACGTTCCCTTTCGGCATTAGCCGCCTGGAGACATGCTGACTGAATGACAGCTGCAATATCTTCCCTTTGGGAGGCAGCTTCAGCATGTTCAGCAGAGAGTCCAGTTAGACGGCGTTCAGCCTCCTGAGCTCGCAGCTCCGCTTCACGGGCACGTGTTCCGGCTTCTGCAAGTACTTGCTGGAAGTTCACGTCTGGCTTGGCTCACCGACTTCTGAACTGCAAGTTGTTCGGTCAGCTTTGCCAGTTCTTCGCGGACAACCGGTCGAGGACAGGGAGCCTCCAAAACAGGAACTGCCGGATCGGCTCCTGGAAGTTCCTTGTCCTCTTGGACAGTCATCAAAGGCTTCTCAGCCTTGACTAGCGGCGTCATATCCAAGAGAACAGCGTCGCCTTCCGGAAGTACTTCGACTTCCTCATCCGGCTGTGGAGAATCCGAAATCCCATCCACAACCAGGGATACCTCGTTCGGAGCACCTTCCAGTCTCCGAGCAGGATCTTTCAAAATCTTGACTTCGTCTTCGGGCATTCCCAAAGCCGGCATCTCGAGTTCTTCTTCTCCCGCAACTACGCTGACCACGTCGTCCGGCGGATCTTCGTCTCGACCGTCGTCCAAAAGTACTTGGTGCGCATCTTGGACGTCCAGTCCGGACGACGATTACCCCTGAGCCGCGGCCAGCTTCTTCTTCTCCTCGGCTGCCTTACGGTTCGCAGCGTTGGCCTTCCGAGCCTCGCGCTTGAGTTCGTCCGAGATCTTGGTCTCTTCAGGCGGCAGCCCTTGCACTCGGCGCGAAGCCCGTGACGCCAAACCGCGTCCCGCCTCTTCGCGCTCACCTTCTTGCATGCTACTGATCCGAACCATAACCACAGTTAGGAAGTAAGTCAACGATCAGCACCCTAAAAATCAAACCAATAAAACAACTCGGTGGAATCACTAGACAACCAAATCCGGGCACGCGCACCAGCTGTGGCGAAGTCGGTGACAACTTTTTGCCGCCCAGGTGTATAGTGCTCGCATGCTACCCTCGATGGGACCTGTTCCCCCTCCAAAAGTAGAACTTCTAGGAGGAGAACCGGCGGGTATATCTCCAAACGAGAAACCTCGTTCGGAGTTGGCGTGTGTACCTTGCGTAATCCCCTTCTCGGGCCGTTTATCTTCGGCGGACCGGATTCCACCTAGTGAGTCGTCAATATATGGGTATAGAAAATATAAGAGTACTGAGCGTGGACGTATACCTCCGAACGACGTTCGTACCGTTAGTGAGAAGTAGTGATCTACTAACCAGATCCACTCCCAGATTAAAGAAAACCAATCTGAAATATACAGAATACAAATACACGCAACTACCCGTCACTTATTCTTTTGGACCCTCGGACGGTGGGTCAACACTCCAGTCAAATAGGGTTCTCCGCTTGGAAGGCACTGGTCAACCTCCAAACGAACCCATACCAATATTCTTCTCTTCGACTCACGCACCACCTCCGTTTGTAGGAAAATAGACAGACCTAATACACAGTCCTATCACACAGTAATCTATCAATAATTCCAGGGGCCTATCACTAACAAACCTCCTAGACTGCAGTTAATACGGAATGGATAAAGCTCCACTGCGAAAGGGTGACCTCCCAACTAATAATATGGAATAATAACGGATCACTCCCGGTGTGCGAGCCCGAGTCCCGACCTAACTGTGACTTGACCTTTTTTGGGGTGAGAATCCCCACACGTCCCCTGGCACGGTCGGTGTGTATGGATGTTGACGTTCGAGCAATCAGACCTCCGGGGGCGGTCCCTCAAAACGCGGTAGGCTGCTGTCCTATGGGCCCAGGCGATATTCGCCTCGCTCCCGTGCTCGGAATTACGATGCACTTGCGGGTCTTGAGGCAAAACGGATTCTGTTATTAAGGTTATCTTGGTTTCTCTCTCTCTTTTTTATCTTGGCTAGAAGATCTCCGCTGGAGGTCTCTTGCGTTCTGGGCGTCGATCTTCGACACACACTCTTATTTTATCTTGATCTTTGTATGGGACGCGTCCCAGCTTCAACTTCGGGGCGCGCAATCGTCCAACACGTCGGGTCCGCATCCTCGCACGTGGGTGTGACTCAGTGGGTGCTCGTGGTACTTGTACCACTGTTCGCTTCGGATGTATCTTGAGATCTGACTTGACTTGGACTCTGTATGGTGACTCATCTTGGAGCATCACCCCGCCGTGACTTCACTCTGTGACCTCTCCTCGTGGACATCACAACACAGCTTGACTCTTGGACTTCCTTCTTTTGGACATCTTCCTTCTTGATTCTCTTCGGGATTCCGGACTTCTGGACTCTTGACTTCCGGACTTCTTTCTCCTCTTGGACTTCCTGGTCGCTTGGCTCCTGACCTCTACCATTCTTGACTCTTGGAGTCCTGCTTCCATCTTGACTCCGAGACTCCTTGAACACTAGTCGTCTGGAGTTCGCTTGGGTCCTGGGTATCATTTCTGTATACGCGGGATCCCAGATCTCAAGGCGCAATGCTTATCATTTTTGGTTCAGCCACTTCGTGTCAGTTTTGTTCAAGCCACGACAACTCAGCCGCAGCGCTGACTTGATATCGAACATTCTGGGACCGATTTGGACGACTGGCGATAACTGACGATGACTCGAAGGCTCGTCAGAGCACCCCTGGGTATGGCTGTGAGCTCTGAAGACCGCTGAGCTGCTGGAATAGCGAGGAACTTGTGGTGACTCATGGTGAAGCACTTGACGACGAACCAGGCACAATCGGATGTCTATCTGAGCTTAGAAGATGTTCAGAACCGTCGCCAACCCATTACGGCTGCTGTACGTGACTCGATTGGTGCTTGCATGATTGGCCTACCGTGACGACGACTGGTGAAGGTTACAACGGCGCGGAGCACGTCCAAACCGGCTATACACGCCGGCACATGGAATCGACTACCACAAGAACAGCTACTACGAGAATGATCGAGAGCCCAGCCGCACAATGGTCCCGTGGCATCCCGACTGAATGCTAGGGCCTTTATTGCTGCCTCATCCGACTCGTCTATGCAGTCGTCATGCGTCACGGTAGTGATTGACATATGCTTCCGGATAAGCAGATGGAAGTGCACAGACGGTCACGATGCACGGTCTCATCGCCATAGCCTGAGTTATCGGGACGACGTTGGTGAGGCATGCTAGCCGCTGGAGGGCATGCTAACCGCTGGAGAAGCATGAGTGCACTGCGGGTGGTACGCTTCCGGTGACAAGCCAATATTGCCATAGGGCATGCGGCAGCGCAGACTCACCGAGATGACAGCAGCAGCATCGATCGCGAGCCACATTGGATGACGGGTAGCAGCAACTCGCCGACGTGTCTAGCACCACCTGGGCCTCCAGGAGCCCAATGTCAAATGTGGGGACGATGGTTGCGTGAACGAACGCCGTTCACCGCACAGCGCGCGCTCACCAGTATGTCGCCGGGCGCTACGACATCACCAGCTCATTGAGATGGCGAAGGAAGTCTGGCACCACGACGCTCTCCAGTGCCAGGAATCGCATCGTGGTGGGGGAAGCTGTGGTGTAGTGTTTTACCGTTGAGCGAGAGCGAACCGGTGCCCAAGATTTGTGGCGTAGGAAAGCGCCGACGCGCCAGACCCCGTTGGAGATGGAAAGACTCGAAGTATTTACTTGGACAAGGCGTAGCACACTTGTGCTAACGGCTGGGACCGGAAGTTGATCACTCACAAACACCTAGTCCGTTCGCAGTCAGCACTTTGTGCTGGTACTTGAACAAGGTCCTAAGGAGCCGAGCTCCGGGACCCACCTGACGGACCACGAGCGCGTGAACTGCCTGACGTGCGCCGAAGGCAAGCCGACCAAGAACCGGCGATCCAAGAAGGAAACCGGTGCCCACTTACCCATATACAGGGTGGGTGGGTGATCTATTCCAACCTGATGGGGCCGATGACGCCCAAAGACCGCCTCGGCAACCGTTACATGATTAACATCGAAACCACCGCCCGTGACACCAACACACCTGCAACGACACCTGCAACTCTGAACGCATGCCCCATCTGCTATGGGGCGATCGCAAGTCCTGTTCAGTGCCGACAGTGCCGCCACCGGTTCTGCTATGAGAGCATAGACACCCATATCAATGCCCGCGGGGTTAGGGCTACATGTCCATTGTGTCGCTTTCCCGTCTTCCCGGCTGCGTACGCTGAGCTTCAAGCTCAAGCGCAAGCTGAAGAGGAGGACATTAGACGACAATTAAATAACTCGGCCCTCATTATCCGCTATCCAGCGAAGCTGATGACATATCAAAATCGGTACATTATATTAGTCCTCGTAATCGTTTGTACTACTATAAACATGAATATATGTTAGTTTTTGTAGTAACGAGTCGTAAGGTAGCGAAACTTTCAATGCTGGTCATTTTGGCTAACAGTTGCCGCGGTCCTTTTTTTACAGCCGCCGCGGTCCTCGTTTTGGCAGACAGCTACGGTGGTCCTCATTTTGGCTACTATGGACTGAATTTTGTTTTTAACATTTTGCAACAACCCTCATCCGCGCCGCGTTCTCGGTTGCTAAACAAGCGGGAGTTATTCAGCGGTTCGCAATAGTAGTTTAGATACGCGGACATGTAGGCCGACTTGGTACCTTTGCGCTGCTTGGACAATAGGGTCGAGAAAACGACGGCGTCGGTGTAGTCGATATTGGATTCACCTACAACACAATAATAACATTATGTCGTATGTAAAACAAAATAGGTTTGAGCATAAACATAACTTAGAACCAGAATCATCGCAAGTAGCTTGCATTATCAGCTTAGCCTTGTTCCTGTGGCTGTCCGGCGACCTAGAACACGTGGGCGAAGCTGGAGAAGCTGGCTGTGGAGACGAGGGACGGAGACTCACTCGTGGCAAGGTGCAGGTCGTGCTGGGGACGCAGATAGGGCGGCGGGAGCAGCATCAGCAGCCGCGGGAGGTTAGACCATGGCAGGAACCTACTCAAGTCGCGATCTACGAGGCCCGATGTTGCTCAGGCGAAGGCAATGTGGATTCAACCGAATTCCCTGGTCAAACCACCGGGCGTGTGTGCGCTAATTTGAGAATAGCTGGACTGTAGATGGGCGCACTTTAGAGAATAGGTAGGTAGGTACATGACTGCATACGTCATCCCGAGCATCGCCGCTTGGTCCACCATCCCATATTTGACCATCCGCGCCGCTTTCTCAGTGTTCCTAAACATGCGGGAGTTGGTCAGCAGTTTGCAACAGGATGCCGAAAAAAGAATATTTCGATCAGTATTATTTTACGGGGTGGCTGTTATCGATTTCTGCATTTTGCTGGAGAGATACATTAATTTACCTAACCCAAGAGTATATTTCTGTAATGTACTGGTCAAATTGCTCGCAACCAACCATGCCGTTGCCGCTTCGTCCTGCAGGCTTCTGACAAGTAACTCTCATTCTCAAACAAGCAGCTATCGCAACAACCGCTCTCAGCCAAGGCCGACAACGTCCTCGCTCCGATTCGCCCCCACGCAACCTTCACGCCCCGGCAGATTGCGGGATTCTACTTTAAGTCTTGCCTCGGCGAGAAGAGTGTGGCGACCGACTACAGGTCGTACAAAACATGTGGCAAGTGTCGCAAGCACTCGAGTGGGTCGGGGTACACCAACCTGGTGTCCCACATCCCCTCCGCCCACCCCTGAACATGCAGAATGCGAGTGCCGACGCAACAGGCACTCCCGTGCCCTGGGTGAGCCGAACATGATCAAACCGTTACGCGAGGCTTCGCTGGATGTCCAACCTTCCGCTGACGTTTTGCGAGTCCAAGCTCGCGCGCCTGTACGGTGCTGTTCTTTTTTATGATTAACTGTACTAACTACGCCTACCCAAGATGTCGGCTGACACACTCCGTTGCAACATGGAGTGCGTGACGCGCGCTGTGGAAAAGCTCATCGGATCCGTATCGGCTACTAGTAGTAGGTTGTTAGAGCGCTCGATCGCTTCACGATCTTCATCAGTCAAGTTGGCGAGATGTTCGAGGGTGTCTGACCAATTCATTCAAACGCGCAAATCACTGTCATTGTTATATTCGAGGCCACGAATACCTTCGTAGTGGTATCGAGGCGGGTATGTGGGCATTGATCGAGGGCGGCGCAAATAGGAGACGAGGGCGCACGCATCGTGAGGGTACAAGGCGGACAAAGGTTCGAGCGTGGTTTCCCATTCCACCCACGCTCCAATCTCTCCGTCCGCCATCCCCTCAGTACTAACCACGCGCACATATGGCCACCTCGCTTCCTCTGGTGGCACTTCCTCAACCTGTCGGCCATCCGCCTCTGAATCCGACTCCACGTCTGTCATCTCCTCTGCTGAATCGGACGGCGCAGGGCTTAGGGNGGGGGGTATGAAGTGGAGGTATTGGAGGTGGGCCCGTTGGCGAATTCGGAGCACGCTGCTGGGCACTCAAAAACCAAGATGCCCCAGAAACTGGAGTTTATTCTGGATGGATGGAGCCACGGCACGGAGCACTATCACGCGGTGTATGGCTGTCGCGCTATCCGCTGCTCTCGATGGTTTCCGTCATCCTCGACGATGATGTCCGCATTACAGCCGAAAGCCATATGGCCGTGATCGCGCGATTTCCGCCTTTTTTTGGTATGACCCTGAGTGATTGTTTATTTTTGGTTGGCGATAACTGCGCCGTCAACAAGCCGTTTGTCAACCTTATGGCTTGCCGCTTGTCGGTTGCACAAGTCACCGTCTCAACTTGGATGTGAAGAGCCATCTCGAGCCCCACAAAGACGACATGGAGAAGGTGCAAGTCCTGATGGTTGAGTCAGGTGCTGGCCAGCATCAACGGATGCGCCTGTTCTGGTATAGGAACCGGCAGACGACCCGAGGATGGGTTTGGCAGTACCTGACCAGACATATCAATGTTTTTAGTATGATTTATATTATAACATGTAAAGTGTCATTCATCTTTACTTAATAATCTAATTGTTTCTTTCATATTAAAAATAAATATTTTAGTTTAGTTTTTTAAGTAGTCTACAGTACTTCTACCACAGCTGTTGGAGAGCCATTCGTTTTCGCCTCCTCTCTGACCGAGGCAATTTTCTGTGCGGTGAGGCGAAGCAAGTGAACCGGAAGCGAGGACGAGCTCCTCACTTCCTCTTTTGCTTCGGACTGAGCACTAGTAACACTAGATAGAGAAGTAACGGATAATAAAGTACATTGAACCAAAGCTAGCCTCATTCTACTTTAACATTAAATGTTTAAGTAGAATGCCCCGTACCGAACACGGCAAGTTGTTAGAACACCCTGAGCATATACTTGAACTCAATGGAGCAGCGCCTCCCGTTTTTATCGTTCCCCCAACCGTCAAAACTCGGAGTGAGCAGTGTGCCCAAACTTGTGCGAGTGCGCAAGTTCGGGACGGGGCAAGAAGATTTCAGGAATGGAGGTAACCTTCAACGTGGCAGTTGGTTGGTTGCCTTGAACTTTGGTGGGCGACGTATCGTCAGCAGCGGATGCAATTCATTACTGCTTCTTTAAATTAAATGCTAAAGTAGAATGACGCTAGCTGTGATTCAATGTACTTTATTATCTTGAAATTTTCAAGAAAAGGCAACAAGTGACCATGTCAAGCAACGGAGAGAGCAAGACGGTCAGCAGGGTCATCTTCCCTGACGACGTCAGACAGTTCGGGGTCTTGGAGGACCTCATCATCGGGCACCTGCGTCAGAAGAGCACGGCCCTGACGCGTGAGGCAATGCTCAAGGGTCAAGAGAAGCCAGCCTTAAAGTACGAAGAATTGCTGGTGACCGCCTGCAGCGTGCCCAAGCCCATGGACGATGCGGATGCAGAGGGCTACGATTGGCAGCAAGTGGTACTCAGCGACCAAGACAGCTACATCCGCAGCTTGCTGAGCCAGACTCTACCCCGAGGGTATCTCGAGTCTCTGGCGTGTCCTTCAATGAAGAGGGTCTGCCGGGTGCATGGAAGCGCCTGGATGGGCACTACGGGCACTCCAACGCGCAAGGTATGGTGGCCATGATCGACGAGCTTGAGGCTGCCTTGGTGAAGGATTTCACCTCGGTAGTGGACCTCATGGTGCGCGTAAAAGAGGCGCGCAACCGGATCAACCGCTTGTCGCGGGAGAACCTCAAGGGCGTCACCGTGATCTCACATCAGTATGCGGCAATAAGGGTCCTGTCGCTGTTCCCCAGCGAACAAGAGCCGCGGTCAAATTAGGGCCAGCGCAGCCTGTGCCCGTAACTTACGCGGCGTCTAACAGGGCTCTGGGCAAGCGCAAGAGGCGTGAAAAAGAGGTAAGGCCGAAGAAAGGCGATGAGTGCTTCTGCTGTGAAGGGAGGTACAACCGTGATGATGACCCTCACCGCATGGTCGACTGTCCTAAGATGCAGAAGGACCGCAGCCAAGGGCTGATGCGGTCGAACATCTTTGTTAAAGGCACAAGAGTGCAGTCCCAGGCCAGGTCGGTCGGAGTGGCGCATGTAAAAGGTGCAAAGGCCGGGTCCAAGAAAAAGGCCAAGACACAGCGCCAGGAGATCCCCGCTGAAGTCGCCTTGCTGCAGCCGATCAGCAAGTTGAAGATTGGTGCGGCAGTCAAGGCCTCAACGCAAGAGACGGGACCACGCGGCAGCCAGACGTTGACGCTAGAACAGGCGCAACGTGACGCGGACGTGTTCATGACGTCGCCACCGGCTTCTCCCGTGTCGTCGTCGTCATCGTCGGACAGTTCGGCCAGCGACGGGGGTGACGACATGGATGAGCATGATCCGGGATGCATTCCCGTGCATGCAGCGAAGCTTAAAGAAGCTCCCAGCAACATCAAGAAGGCCTCGCAAGAGATCGAGAACACGGTAAGGAATCTGTACCCGGAACTGTTACAGAGAGACGAGACTGACATAACTCGATCTGATTGGGTGTTAAACTCGGGATGTGGCTACGGTTTGACAGCAGACGCTTCGCAGTTTGTGAGCATGCGGCCAAGTCAGGAGTTTAGGTTTACGTTCGGTCAGGGATCTAAACTCACTAATACACATGTTGGCTCTGTTTAGCTCTATTTTTTAGTCCTGAAGGTATCAGGCCGTTTCAGTTTAACCCCTTGGTTCCCGGAATTTTGTACCTTCACGCCTTAATCACGGTACTGAATGTCGTATCTTACGACTTAGCCTTTAACTTCAAATTTGTATGGTGGACATAGTCCACCAAAGGATGGGTGTATAAGTTCTCAGCAGGTACCTGGGAGTAATGTCGTACATTATACACCTTCGCCATGTTTATAGTGTGCTCAATGTCGTGACTTACCCTGCTGGTCAGAAACGTGTCGGAAAGTGTCCCACCGTGAATCCGGTCGGTTTGAAAAAGAAATGCAAAACATGCAAAAAAACGTATTACGATCAGACTAGTGTGTACACTCATCATTGCTGACACTGATTATTACAGCATAGCGCGTACAGACTGCATTCACGCTTGGTGGATCTCACTGTCGCTTGTAATTCCTAGTCATCCGCATCTCCGCCGCAAAGAACGCCTACTCGATGCGGTTTTTGCCTTGCATGCTGCTTGGCAAGGGCGCCGCAAAACGGATTGCGTAGCTACGGTATCTGGAATGGCTTGACCAACATTGTAGTTGTGGCTGTAAACCGTTAAATAGTTTTGTAGTGAACGTAAATCTCTTCCTTCCTGCTATTTCTCCGCATCTCCTCCCGCACCCTACCCCTGACTTGTTTCTGAACTCTTACCTCTTCCATCTTACGTTTTGGAAATAAATTGATTAAAGTATACTTCGAGCCATTCTCTATTGTTGCATCCTCAATGTCGTAAGTTACGACATAGATTTTTGATAACGTCGTAACTTACGACGTTGGGAACCAAGGGGTTAAGAACGTGGCACTAGTACCAAAAGCTAAAGTCAACATATTAAGTGTTTTGGCTAAAGCAAAGTGGATATCAGCTTGTAGAGAGAACAAAATGAGGGTACAAATTTGTCCTTTGGAGGCACAAACTAGTATTTGTGGCCATTGCAGTGAATGGGGCATATTATGTGCAGGGACGGACACTAAGAGACAGGTAGATTTACTGCTCAGCAGTAAAGGCAATGCCGGCACAACCACTAAATGTGCCAGGACACACTCGAATTGAGGCCGGACTCAAGGAGTGGCATGTAAAATTAGGTAACCTAAACAGAGATAAGCTGAAAGAGGTCATGACATGTAACCTAATTCCAGGTGTGCCCAATTTCAGCAGAGCGGCGCTAAGTAAGCTGCCGTTCTTCTGCCAGACATGCACAGAAATGAAAATGCGGAGGATGAGCTACAGGAATATGGTTGGCACACGAGATCACCAACCTATTAGCACCATACACATGGATACAAATGGGCCCACGAAAACGTTAGGGGTGAATGGCACAACAGGCTCTATCCACTATTTTCTGAGCATTATTGATGACCAGACCTCTTGGCGCTGGACCTATGTCCTTCGCAAGAAAACGGAGTTTTATATAAAGGTGAAAGAGCTGCTGATACAGCTAGAACGAGAGGGGAAGTTCACGTGTAGATGCATCAGGTCTGACGGAGGTACGGAATTTATAAACTTCGCTCTCAAAGCATTCGGAACGGAGAAAGGGGTGAAGTTTCAGACCTCAAATGCTCACACACCAGAAGAGAATGGAGCAGCTGAGCGGGACCGTCAAACCAAGATGGGAAAAGTACGGTGTGCACTTAGAGATGCAAGCTTACCGGCCAAGTCGTGGCCAGAAGCACTGAAGTACATGACTTAAGTGCAAAATTGTACGCCAATGAGTCGACTAAAGAACAAAACACCATATGAGCTAGTGAAAGGTGTCAGCCCTAACGTGAAAACACTACAGGTGTGGGATTGTATATGCTTTGCATACGTGCCGAAAGCCGTTCGAAAATACAAAAAGCTGTCGGCACGGGCAATTAAGTGTATATTTTTCGGATATCCGAGGTCACAAAAGGATACTGCTTGCTCGACGTGTACAACAACAAGCATTTTGGTAGCCAGGTCGGTTACGTTTGACAGTACCAACTATACAAACATCATAAAACAGTCATTCGGGACAGAGCCCGATAAACTGACCACTGAAGAGCTTAACCCACCGGCGACCGTTATCCCGATTTTGCTGGGATAAGAAAAACCTCGGGGGAAAGTGCCGGTTCAAGCCATACAGGTGGTTAGGGTAACTGCGACTCTTCAAGGTCCCGCCGAGAGCGTTTTGACCAATGCGATCTGTTTGCGGATTTGTCATCTTGAAAGGTGGATTGACACGATGGGATTCGAGATTTTCTACCGTGAAGTATGTTGATTGGCTGAAAAGCTGATACATCAGTGGATATGGGAGTGTGACTTGGTGTTATCTGCGGGACGTGGCGTTCTTACGT
>KE562922.1:0-22944 GCA_000443045.1 Phytophthora x cambivora | reverse complement strand
GGCATCTAGCCATGTTTTACGTTTGAGCTGGAACTGTCTTCCTCCAAAACCTCCCTAATGTGCTGGTTTTAGTTGCGGGGAGCGGGGTAAAACAGTGTATCTAGGCATGTTTTACGATTATTGTATCGAGGGGTACCATACTGAAATCAAGTCAAAATACATCGCAATAGGGTTAAGTGCGCAGATGGCTCAGCGTACAGTCAGGAGCCTCCCCCGTCTGCACGCCGGGAAGCAGATTTCGCTCGTCGATGGCTGCTGCCATCTTCTCGCGAATCTTGACGATCCGTTTGCTGCGTACCATGTAGTAAGGATATCGCTCTCGCAATAGGTTCAAAACCTGCGAGATATACCACCGTTACTATCTCTCTCTAGATTGCAGGTATATTGCGAAGGCGGTTAACAGGGAGTAATTTTGTGACTAGGTAGAGCTCCAGGTTCAGACAGCGACTTGCAATACACTTTAAAATGCTCTCCCTCATATACAGAGACAAGAAGTCCCCGAAGCACTTCAAGGCTGCTGATTCCTGGCCCGCTTCCCTATGTAGGACGCCAAGCCCCCTTGCCGCTCGCTGCATTTCGTTGAGTGCTCTGGAGCCGGAGCCTTTTCAGAGTAGATAGCTTCTCTACCAACCGCTACTCGAACAATGTGATGGGGAGTCATCACGGTTTACGGATAAATTCAGATTTATACTTGCAATTTGTATTAGACATTATCCTGTAATTGCGAGCTCGTCCCAATATAATTGGAAATGTTTGGGAATACCTCTAGGTCAAAAACTATCGGCTAAACTGCTGTGTAGGGAAACATTGATTGGGCTATAAGCAGCTCTCACAACGTAGGGGTAGGACTACTATATCCATGTTGGGAAACATCTAATTAGCCTACAGTATTAGGCTCTGCTCCACCTTTCCAGCCAGGACACCAGAGCCCACCCGTCTGTTGCTACATCGATAGTGTAGTGTGAGACCCCAGCGACCGTGCCAATGATTGTACATATATACAGGCCCCTGCATTATTAAATAAAACCAGTCAGTCACAATATTGAATTTGCTCTAACAACCTAGACGCACTAGCGATTCACAGCCCCATGCTCTCCGCATCTCGCCCCCGCTCCGCCTTCTACAAAAATTAGGTTGCGACCTACTTCGTCACGCAATGATAAGAAGACTACGCCAAACCCAAGTCTACTTCCAACCGCTGCTGGTATGGAACCAGCAGCAGACAAGGCGCAACAGGTTCACTAGCTGTATTGCATTGTGAATGTACTGTATCTAACCAAGTGTACTGTATACGACTGCTATAGGTATCGCAAAAGTACCGCAAGTTGAAGTGCGTGTACCGTAAGGAAACCCGATCGCGTGAGGCCACTGGCAATCGCTTCGGTGATAAACCTCCCCATGACCCCGCCCTGTGGAAAATTCGCCACGGTTCCTTTTGGCTCGAGTCGGCATCAGCGGCGCCATCCTCCTCGACTATCACGTCAATGGCGACAATGATGCCGAGGACGACGACGACGACGCTGCGCCAGCGAGCAAGAATGACTGCCACTCGCACCGTAATTTCGTATGTAGCCAACTTGTACCCTTCGCACGCATAGCGCGCTCAAATATAGTCGCAGAAAGGGTAGAGGCACGCGACGGAGCGGCGCGCACGCTGCTTCCATCCACTGCCACCGCAATTGCGGTCGCGGCGCATGATATCACAACGGCGCAGACTACAGCTGCATCGCTGCCGTCCATGGAACAAATGTGCTGCGACTGGGACTGGCATGCTCTAAAGATCTGGAATTCGTGGTCTCAGAACGGCAATATCCAAAAACGGTACACTGTACCATAATATTTTTACCAATTAAAATATAGAAAAATATCGGCACATAACGTAAGCCCCACCTATACAAAGGCATGGGGAACATCGCAGCAAACATTCGTAAAGCCTAAGTAATGTATTTATCGTCATCACGTCGGGACCCTACATTTTCACAGCAGTAAGTACACACGTTTTTAATCGAACGGACCAGGCGGCCGCTTTTGTAGCGGGGCTTCACATTCGGCTAACCTTCACACTAGTGTTGTGGACCACATTGCAGTGTGGTCACCATTCCTATTAGGAGTCAATCCTATTGGTCGGATAGCAGGGCATTACCACCAATATGGATCATGCATTAGGTCAGAGTTTCTGCCAACCACTAGTTGGCGTAACCTCTTTTTATAGATATCACTTTTAGGAGGAAAACCACAGTTAGCATTCAATTCAGTTCTCATTTACTACAAAAGATAATAATTGCACCTTTATTTTTTTTAGGTTTAACTATACTTATGGACACAGGTATACTTAATCTAAGTTAAATACACATACGCTTCATCATACACGTGCGTGTGTAAGCTAAAGTATTGGGCTTAAGTAAGACCATTACAGCTTTTGCTGCCGGACGAATTGGGAAGTGAGACTTGGCGGGTGGGTGCATGAAAAAAAGTCGTTTCCAAAGCTATCACCTTAGCCGGGAATCAGTCCATGTGCATGCCTCTTGGTGCTGCGCCCTTTCGAACAAACTAAACGAACCATACTGTTTTTCCTAGCCCTGACATCGCCTTGGAGATTCGGAGGGGTGCTCTTTCACATGCCGATATCAGATAACAGGGCAGAATATTGTAATTCGTGTTACGTATCGCAGTTCGCAGCGTTCTTCATCACCGTTTCTCTACCCAGGACCGATTCCGGTTTGACAAAAAAAATGATAAATTTAATATAAATCCAGACCACCTGCAAGTAGGAAGAAAGTGAGTAAGTGTTAGCACCGCATATCACTTGGACTACGAAGCCATATTGGCCAGCACGCCGAGGCGGATAGCATTTAAGCCTACAGAAGATAACAGGTGTATATATGGGGTAGAGAAAATATTATGTCTAAATATGATCTCGAATGATATGTTTTTCACAGGGCTTTCCTATTTGTCTTACTTTTATCTAGAGCGTCGAGTCTGTCGCGGCCGAGTGCGCCTTGCAAAACATTCCAGTACACACTGTTGATGTCTCGTGTACGTGATGCCCAAGCCAATCGTTCCAGCTATGTAGCGCAACACCCTCTTCACGACCCGACGTGCTTCACCAAAACAAACGATGCAAAGCGACCCAACTGGATCAGTGCATATGTCAACAATGTGATTTGCATGGCTTTTGTAATAGCGATAGGGTCAATGACCCGGAGCATAGGAAGGGCATACATGTTTGGTTTACGAGCTGTCGGGTGGAGCTATTGCGTGGATGCCGCGTCGGCACTCGATCATCGTGCTTTCAATGGCCGAGGTAAACTACGTGGCCGCAGGCGAGCCGGCCATGGGAGCCCTTGCTATGAGGAACATACCGGAGATCTTGCCGCGCAACTCGATCAAGTTGCACCTTGGTATTTAGAGTCGGGCGGAGTACGAGGTGGATACAGTCCCCACGTATAGCTGTCGAACGCGTCACATAGATTTGGGATGTCACTATGTGCTCGAGCACATCGAAATGCACAAGATGAAGGAAGAAGTCAACCCCGCAGACGCGCTCACCAAGGCTATAAGGAAGCGACGTCTCAGGTAAATAGAGCGTTTAAGCTGAGGAACCAAAACGAGTTTCGGAACGAGAATACAAGTCGTTTTGAGTATTAGTTCCCAATTGCCAGATGTCGCTAAAGCAAACCTCGACACAACGAAACAGATCGAATGGGTCGATGGCTAAGAACGTCGACGAGATCAGCTCCGTCGGCTCCTTGAGCGACGTCGACGTGCTTAGCGATGACACCAGCTCATCGCTTCACGTCGGGCAGGACGCATTCATAATACAGGAGGTAGACAACTCAAGAACGTGTGCAGCGTCAGACGATGATGAAGAGATGAGCTGCTATGAGGAAGTGGCCGTCACAGTGCCCCGCTCTATTTTCAATGCAGCAGCTGACAAGTCTCTCCTTGCTAAAATCATCTCCACACCTCCATTTGCTGTAGATTGCAAAGCAGTAAAATGGGCCTGGAGGGGAATTGCAAGTCAATTGAATAGTTCGCTAGGCACGAACTTCAGCTTTCGCTCGTGTCATGACCGCGCTGGACTACTACTTCGCAAGCGCGCAGTTCGCAAACGGTGAAACGAATCCACTAGCGAAGTGCTTACGGACGATGACGACGTCCTCGAGCAGCTGATGCGGCTTGAAGATGATGCTATCATTCGGGTGCAAACGCAGAAGGCCGCTACAGCTTCTGAAACACAGGAGTTAGAGACAATGGGCCAGCGGCTAATGCAAGCTGCTGAGAAAAGGTATGCTTTATATTCAACAGTTATATGGATGACCTCTAATGCAATACTGTGTGCCTTTTGCCGAATGCTGCATGAGCTAACAGAGTCGCTAAGAGAATTGACATCGCTGAAGGATACAAGTCAAGCAAACCAAAGCGCCACCGTCTCTCCGCCTTGCTTTATAAAGAGCAAGAGAAGGCGGCTGTGCGGAGAAACCTCGAGGCGCAGAAGGTTCAACGGCATCGCGAAGAGCTTTAACTCCGCCGCGCCGAGCTAGGGCAACAACAGCGCTAACACGGGATACTTTTAGAGCATACGCAGCACCAAGCTGCACAAACCGAGGCGCTTATGAAACTTTGAGCAACTGCAATTAGTAAGAATGCTGAATGATGTCCAGGTATATTGGCGATTTAGCTACAGAAATATTCATGCAAAGAAGGAGGATCTACTCCAAAAGTATTTGCTGTTGTTGTTTCCATGGCGGAGGTTAAGCAGTTTGTCCAATTCACCGCAGTCTTGTCTAGCGTCGTCATCAGCATATCACCTAGGTACATATTTCGTTTAAAGTCGACGCCCAGTAGTTGACCACATGACCATAGGACCATTCCACGGAGATCCTCACCTCTGGCATCGAGGCATTAGTTGTATCTTGGGCAGGCGTGAGACGGGAACCTTTAAATGGCGGCACAAATGCATCGGAGCGACAGTAAGCTTCATCTCCATAGATGAAAAAGCCACTGAACTATTTTTCGGAGCTAATACCGTCTTCTAGACCGGAACTGCGAAGTAAAACTGTGCCGTGGCGACGCCCTTCAACAGGACCATACACGTGGAAAATTATACAGTCTGGAGTGACAACAGTCTGGAATTTAAGGCCGTGCTTCCGTTTGTGGCGGCTGTGGACACTCTGCTGCGCTCGAGCTCCTCTATGACGGCTAATATTGCGTAGTGTTCCGTCCACGAAGCCGAAATTCGGTCCAGTTCGGCTCCTTTATCACATATCGCATGGCTAAACTCGTGTAGTATCGCGCCAACTACATCTAGGTTGCCCTGGAGCATTCTGTTACATCTAGGCTGAATAAAATCTATACTGAAGTAAAAAATGCTACTTAGTGCACTCGGCCAGCGACCGTAGATACTTGATAACTGAAGCCACCTATTTGGATATGAGACGCGGTGTAACACGATGCAGAGACCTTCGAGGCCACTCGAAAGTCTCTGCACCCGTAGCAAGCACGGGAGTGGGAACCGGTGCGAATGACGTCCGGCAGCCCAAACGAAGCTTGTAGGCGGTGTAGCTACGGTGAGTAGAATCGACACATGTCATCTGTGATCCCGTCAATACCAAATCGGAGATGGGGGAGTGAGAAGGGGGTCTACACTCATAGATCATGACTATGCCCTAACGCCGTTGTCTTGCAGCAGCTTCCCAGTCGCAGTGGGATGTTTCAAACTTCATATCGTCAGTAATTATCTTGCGTTGCGGCGGTAAGTGATGATGTCTTCGTCGCTGTCTTAGTTCATCGAGGCGACGAGACTGCAAATTGTACACTGGCTACCAGCCTGATTCGGTTTCGTCCTGAAAAGCAGAGATGCAACTTGTCGTCCCCAGAACACATGATGAAAACGACCTGGTGTGAAATACTCTTTAATTCAGATTTCCATTAGATTCGTGGTTCGTTGTGAAATACTTAAGCGCTATAATGTCGCAATTCATTGGAGTATGCGATGTTGGCTAGTCGAAGAAGTGGTTTTCGAAGAAGGAGAGTTGGAATGTACATTTGAGATGTGGCAAGTGGGGAAGAGAGCTGAGAAGCTGGGAAGAACCTCACGCTGAAATATCCGGTTACGGTATGAGAACAGGCTTGAACGCTCTTCCCCGGGAATGCTGGAAGGAACTGGTGAGGCAAAGCATAAACATTTCGATCGGATTTCACTTGTCCACCCTAGTTCCGAGCCGGTTGTACAACGCAATAAGGAAATAACCGCCAGCCCGAAAGCCACCGACCTATCTCTCTGGCCCAGCAAGAGCAGCCCGACCGTCGGGCCGCATCCGGTCCAGATACAGCCCAGCGTAGGCCTCTACAAGCTCTTGGAAAATACCTCTATTGGAAATTCCTGTGTGAAACAGCATGCTAAAGCATTCAAGATCCGAATTGCAAATCGCTTAGTCACCGACATAGTCGTTTGAGCAGCGCAGCATGTGGTTACCCAGAGATATCAGAGCTATCGGGTGACACACTACAGTTGAGCAGCGTAGAGAAGGAGGAATCGTCTATTTGGCGAAACCTCACATGTAGGTATGGTGAGTTCCGGCCAAATTTGCCGAGTCGGCGCGATTCCGAGAACCGCTCTATACAAAAGTCAAGTTACTTGCCCGATCGCCCGTCCCCAGAACATATGGCACCATGCCACATGTCAAGCTCGATCAGTACTTAACACGAGTTGATTCGTACTTAACGCGGGTTATATAGTCAACGCAAGTGGCCGGGCCGATTGGCGGAGCGATTTGGCCGGGCCGATTGACCAATCGCCCAATCCAATTTGGAATCGAACGCGCAATACTTGTTCTCCAACGGCCGATATCACGATAAATGCATAGTGTGTATTATACTTGATTAAATTATCCAATATATAATACGGTGCAAACCGGCTTTAACTTCAACCGTGTTGCGGAATTAGTTTCGAGTGGATCGAGAATCTTTCGCATCCCATCGCTGGATTGAAACCACAAGGAAAAAGAAGCGCCGAAAGTGATTAAGCTCGGAACAGTGTGGGGGGGGGGCTCAAAAGGCCTATATGTATTTATGTACTACATCTCCTACAGTTGCTGCTTCATGCGCTTTGACGCTTCCGTTGCATCTTTGGCTTGCACTCACCGTAACGACATTTGTGCCCAAGCTGCAACTCCACTCGAACCAACCATTTCACGCTCTCAATGCATTGCTGGTCACTCAGAGGAAGAATATCCCTCGGCGGGTCATTACCAGCGCTGAAGTTTGTCTTGCTGTCTAGCGCAATGAACTGACTCTCCGCATATCGGTTTACCACAACAAAACAACGTCCGACCTAACACTCACTATGTTAACACCTGCTGCAAGATCGCGACAAACGTCACGAAGCGTCCGGACATTCGTGAAGAACATTCCAGGATCCGATGCTGAATGGCGCTCATTATCCCAGTATATGAAGGGTTTTGACTCCCCGGAAGCCATTCAAGCATCGATGTGCACCATCATGTGTCGTGGTGATGGCTTGTCTAGCTGATCGATCCAAACCCAGCTCAACCGCAGGGAGCCTTTCCCTCGGCACCCAACAGAGGCACGATATCGACAACAGTGTTGTAATCCCAAGGTGCATTCGGGTCATACTCATTTTTGTGATCGGTGGCTGGATATTTCGCCGAAACCCATAGCGGGAACTGGAGGCTGGTTCAGATTTGCTTGGGTTACCAACAGCATATACGGTAGTCTGGGTGGTACTCCATCGTTATCACACGGAGTACTTTTAATACACCCTGCTCCGTCTCCCCACCAAGCCGTGTACCCAAGTATACTGCTGATGCCGCTACTAGACGAGTCTGCAGGGCACCGCGGCTTTGTGGGAGCCGCTGTAGTACCTCAAGACACAACTATTTATCAAGGTACGTCAGTACACAGACACTGTTACAGCCGAGCGAGCTTGATATAGATCGACGTTGAGATTTAAGCGACAATTTCACCAGGGCAAGATGTTCGAGGGCGTGTAAATACTGGTCAACCAGACCAAGTCAGATAATTTTTACGACTTCAAGATTCTCATGGGTCTACTACTTAGATCGAAATAGACCTGTTGTGGAGTGAAGTGTGTAGTTTATCTCAGCATGCTCATTTACATTTCAGCGCTCTTCTGCCCACGCTGCCGTGGTGATGGGACACGTGCGACGCTCTGTGTGTGCTGTGCGAGGCCTACGTGAGCTACGACATGGACTTGGGCGCTGTTCGACGCGCGATTCACAAGCGGCTGGTGGAAGAAGCGTGGAAGATCGCAAGGCGCTCTCGCCACTATCTCACTGCGCAGTGCCTGGACGTGCCAAGCAACTCCGCTTGGATGGTGCTGTATACCTACGGCGACGACAGTAACTTCCTCAATGCAACAAGTCTGACGAGGTGAGTTACACTTCGAGAGCGTGGAGAGGTACACCTATCTAACATGTCTGGTTACAGGGCTTCTTTTCAGCAGCTACTACGCAGGTTCGCGCGGTTATTCTACCTGCCGCCTGTGACGGCCAAAGGGGGCCGTCCGACCAAGCTGCGGTTCCACCACCAGGCGCTGGGTCTCATCATTTGCTTTTACGTCGGATCGATGGAGCAAGGAGCGCTTTGCATAAATTTTGGCGTGCCGCCACGACGCTATCACGGTATCTGCGCAGGGCGGAAGAAGCACTGGCAAAGCCTTGACCAACTTTGCGCCAGCACGCATTTCGTGGCCGTCTCCACAACAGCAAGCTGAACTGTCAAGACTCGTGGGAGCACGCGATCCGCTGCTTACGCACACGTTTGGTTTTATAGACGGCAAGAATTTAAAGGTATGTGCATTTGATGAACTTACTAGTGTAAATCTAACAATGGTGTTCTTCTTTTGCGTTAATGCTAACCAGGTTCAGGAACCATCGAATGCAGACATGCAAAATGCAATGTACAATGGATGGCTACGCTCCGTGTACGTCACAGGGACAATACGCTTTGCGGTGGACGGTTGAATTATCTGGAGCAAGCATAATTGCCCTGGATCTTGAAATGATGCAGATACATCGCTTGGTTTCCGCATGAAGCTACTGGATCCTGCATGTTACCCTGACACACGGATGAATGTCGTTTCCGACTCCGCGTTTCCATGCTCTGCATCCGTCGTCGGCCGCTTCCTGACACCGCTAAATGATGGGGATCTCGATCACATTCTCCCCTCACTCAGGAGTCCGGCGCGGCTGCTGCACAATGCCACCACCTCAGCGCGTCAAGCCCCTGAATGGGGTATAGGGAGCATTCAGAAGGTGTACCATCGACTTAACTTCTCGCGCTGCCATACGACCCCAAGCTGCGCGGACTAAGACCCACGAACCTCTTCCGACTTGTGAACTATCGAGTGCAAACAGTGGGCATTTCGAAGATCCGCGCCACTTTTTCTGGTGCGATGGAGGTGCAGCAATAGCTGCAATAGGGTGATTAGCATCTGGTGCGTTGGGTATCCAGCTTTCTAGGTAGCAAGTCCTAAAGCAACCATGAACATCAGCTAGCCCTATATGTAAATGTCGTTTGGTGTCATCAGGAACAAGTACATGAATCGATGCTGTATTGAGAGTTAACTGGGGTTGTCTGGGAAATGCAACGCTACAGAACTGCAGGGTCCCTTCTTCTTGTCTGGTCTTCGTTAAAGCTCTGGTCAACATCGTGATTCCCGGCTATTCGTGCCGCGGCAGCAGCAGCGTGCTCACAGTACACATTGCTTTTTCCGCAACGTTCCGATGAAAAGCATCATCTCCTGCGTGCGTTCGCGCGCATCTTCCTTCTCTTGGCGGCGACGTTCGATAGCCTCCAGCTTGTCTGCACGGAGGCGGGCCTCCGTGCGCTGCTCACTTTCTTCGCGCATGATCATCATCAGTTTTAGCAGCCAGTCTCCCATGCTACTAGAAGCTTGCTCCATCGTTTCGAGCTTTTGCTTCAACGCAGTAGTTGCCTTCATGGTGCGGATGCGTTTTGCCTTAGCGTAGCTGGCTTCGAGAAGATCCTCTTCCCCTTCGGCGGCGCGCTTCTAGGTCACGGTGTCGCGAAGAGCAGCCAAATTCACGCCGCCAAGTCGGTTTGAGTAGCTCTTCAGTTTGGGATAACGGGCGGCCTCACGTTCATCACGCGAGCGCAATGGCGAAGTGGTAGATGCCGCATCTGGTGTAGTAGCAGCCTTAGCTGAGGCCGTACCAGCCGACACCCCGTTGGTGTTGGTGTTGCGGGTGGTCTTCTTTGTAGATGAGCGCGCGGTCGTGGCGGTCACAGGGTTGCCGGAGCGTGCTACTCGAGTCGGCGCCGGACGAGGCGTATTGGCAAAAAAGCCCTCCATGAGAGGGTCGAAGTTCAACAGCTCTTGAAAGTCTTCACCTTGCTCTACGGGAGGGGAAGACTGGTCACCCGCCGCGACCATTGTGGGGGCTTCGTCGTCACGGGGGTCCAACCGGCCGCAGCAGCAGTAGCGCCAGATGCGTGGCCGCCGACGCGCACCACGCCCCCATCTCCGTCCTGGTCGGAGAGGCTTTCGTTCGGATCGTACTCGAAGCAGAAGTCGGGCTGATTGCTGGTTCCATCTTGGTCTGGATCAGCGTCAGCCTCGTCGTCCATCTCAACAACGTTCGCGTTCTCGTCGATCGCTTGTTTGAGCTTCTTCGCCCCCGCGATGCGCCCTCTCGATGTGGGGCGGCATCGTCGAAACGCCGGTGGGCTTGCGGGTACAGTAAAGCTGCTTGAATTTTCGGCGCAAGCTCTCGAAATCGCACTCAGCCTAGCCTCGACCTCGACTCCCTTTGTAGGTCGTAGCGAGGCGTTCCCATTCGTCCCGACCAAATGGTAGATATTCAGAAACAAGTTGCAGCATGCGATTCACTTCGTTCATTTTGTAGTTAATGCTTCCAGCTTGTTTGGACATCTGCAAAGCAAAAGCCAACGCCACAACGGGCCACAACGCATATTAACGAGCCACTTACAATACTCTTTACGAAGGGCTTCACCTCGACGTACTTGCAGAAGGCAGAGTGGAAGAGCGAGCTGAGGAACTGTTTACGAGGCGNGGGGGCTTGTTGATGACTTGGAAAATCGGAGAATGAGGAAGCCCGAGGCGGCCGCAAAATGCCTCCCTCGGTGGGCCCGCCCTCCATCGCTCGTGGACTTGCAATCGCCACCTCCAATTCGGCTCGGCGGATCTTGGAAAGTTGTATACGTGAGGAAGTTAAAGGCGCGAAACTGTCCTTTCGGTAAAACTTGGGTTGTCGTCTAATTTGGCGCACAAGCGTAGTATCCAGTACGCTCGTTTGTTTGATCAACCAACAGCAACTTGCACGAGCGATCTGACATTGAGAGTTTGAATTATCTGTGTATCACATGCGGAATCATAACTACATATCGACTGCATCAACGCAGTATGATGCTGGTTGTGTTCATCTGCGGCCACACATCACGGATCCTCCTGGTCCTGAATTCCACCGTGACGGCACATGTCCAAGCCGCATCGACACACAAACCAGAGATCATCACCATAGTCGACGGTGATTTCCTCTCCGTGGCGGATGTCACGTGTCGTTACAACCACTACTGTCGTTTGCCGTCCATTTGCAACCTCCACAAACCTGGCCGCGGGTCGGCAAGAGTGGTTGACAAACCTCATCACCCCGCCCATGTGCTCGGCATTAATGGTGATCCGAACTGGGTGGGCTGGAACTTCAGGTCGCTGAGTCATCACGAGACGATTCCCGTTTTGTTGCGAGGTCAGTTTGCTCGAACCGCGCTGACGTACCCAGGTACTGGCCAATTACTTCATCGTCCTCAATGTTCTCGCTTGCAACGACTGCCAGCGACCGCGTCCGCATATTTCGTGCCAAAAAGACCTTGTTGGACTCTTCAATTCCGTTCCCGCAGTGACCACCGTAAGGACAGCAGTTGACGTTGCAGAAAATCTGCATCAGTGAGTTTCGGCAGGTACCCACACGGCACGACGAGCACGTGCACCAGCTGAAATGCTGTACACGTGGAAACACGGATCCAAGCGGGTTGAACTGGCTGCGAAGCTGAGCGACTCGAAATGGCCATCGTGCAGCCATAAATCGGTCGCCTGGACGAGAAACCGGCGAGTATGGCCGGCTGCCGGTGGTCTCCTGGTATGTCCAACGAAGCTCTCTTGGATTGATGTCACGGTGGGCTGGCTGCACCACCTGCCGTCGCGGCCTCGAGTATGGGTCGATCGAACTGCGTCGTTTCCGGCGATGCTGCTTTCGTCGCCGCTGCACGAGAGCGGCAGCTCGAGGCGGTGGGCCCGGTGGTGTCTCGAGTAATATTGGCGAAGATGTGGTCGGGCTGAGCGAACAGGGCACCGGCGGGGTTTGTGGCTGCTGTGCAAGCCGCCGAGTTGGGTCTGGTGACATCGAGCTCAGGGGATGGAGCAGGATTCGTACGTGACTTGGCAACGCGCACGCCATGTTGTGGAGACAGCCAGGGCGGCGTTTGCGTTCCCACTGGGCTCGAGGGCTCTCCAACTTTGGTACCACTGCCGCCAGGGTGAGGCGATGGGGCGCTCTCACGAGCGACCTTTGGGTGAGGTGTTCTCATCTTGAGTACTCTCGTCTTCGCTTGATGTATTCTTGATACAGCGGTGCCGCCAGTAGAGCGCCGAGTGCCTCACGTGAACCATCTTCGCACACGAAAGTTAGAATCGGTTTGTGCTCTGCCATCAAGCTAACGAACATACCTCCGCTGATCCTCAAGAAGCAGAGCGAGCGACGAGCGAAGATGCCGAGTGACGCGCGAAGAAGCAGAGTGAGCGACGCGTGCAGAAAAGATATATGGCAGGCGATCTTCACAAGAATGATGGTCGACATATTCGATACAAAGTCGTAGTAAGTCGTTAAGATGGGTACACGGCATAACCGCCAGTTTATCGAGACGATTTTCCGGTCTCACGAGATTTATGTTAGCTTATGCCGAGCATATCTGCTGCATTTACTCCGTGTCCTTATGACCCTTTTGGCAGGCACCCATTGGAGGTATATTGGCGCTTATGCAGCAACAGCGGCTTACACAGCCTACTGGCTAATTTTTCGGTCCGAACGCTTCAGCCAGCACTACTGCTACTTCAAGCTGTCGCCATTGCCACGTTTCCTTTGCGAGATCGTGGCGGGTGCAGAAGTAATTTGAAGTCGTCTTCCGATTCAGCGGGATATAGCTTTGTTTGGTGACCGACCATTGCTGTCCATAGAAAAGATGCTCCTTTGGGATGAATATGTATATCGACGCACTCGAGAGTTCTTGAAGGGGAAACGTATGTGTATACCGCTGGGACGCTGTTTTCATCATCGTCTGAGCTAACCCAATATCCCACAACGAGTGTACATAACGTTAATGCCATCATATCACCGCGTTGAGTCCAATGGCGAACTTGTCGGTTTTTAAGGACATAAAATATTTCGCCATAGCTTGGGCATGCTTCGCACTCCGATTAGATCGATAATACTGATTTCAAACGGAACTGCAACGGGGCAAAGATGCGCTGAAATTATTTCAGAAGAAATATACTGTGTCGGAGGGGACCCCCCTGAGCTGAGGTCTCGCTTTCAGAGCCCGGAATTTCTCGGGAACCCGCATCTTCACCCTCGCTAACCAACGTTCTATTCGTCTCTCTTTCCGCGATCGCGTTGCCACTGTATCTACATCGTTGTTAAGTACCCCCGCGGTCGTAACTGCAATCGCTGTAGCAGCTGCAGCTGCTGCTGTGTCCGCTGCTGTCGATGCTTCCTCCGCTGCTGATATTGTTGCCTTCGCTGCAATAACCACCTTTCCCACAGTCTCTGGTGTCCGAGCCTTCCGCTTTATCCACGATACCTTTTTTGCCGTTATAACGGGGAGGGGGGGCTGAAGTGATTCCCGTCGTTCATCGTCAACTGACGTCAAAAAGTCTTACCCGACCAAAACGTTTTGATGTCTGTATCGGGACCAGACTCATTGCCATCTCCAACCCTTGTGTACACGATGATTTCAGCCACCATGGTAGGTGGTTCATCTTTGGGCGCCAGAACGGTATTATTATATGTTCGTCACGCCGTCTTCATCTTTTCGCTAACAAACGGTCCAAAAAGCCCCTTCTCGTGAAGACGTTTACGTGCAGCTTTAGTTTCTGCTATGCGTTAATGCAACCACTTCCATTTGTCATGTCAGAATTGTATGTGCGCCCCGCTTCGGTTGGAGCCACCGTATCTTCTTCATAATCTATAACATCTTCCTAGGTTCATGATCCAATTCAACGATGATATTGCAAACGTTCGTATTGGCTCGAATTTGTGGTGTAGGACTGTTTGTTGCCAATTTAAAGCACCTTTGTTCACCGCTGCTGCGTGGTTCGCCCCCTGTTAAATCGTAAAATGGATATCTCCATACATGCACATTTGGCTTCAAATAGGCGCCCACATAAATTAACCGTACACGGATGTATGGATACGCAGGTAATGCATAACAAAGAATACGTGCATTCAAACGTATACGACTATGTTCGAAAAAGTACCCTGATTTATCCTATTGTTGACATTCACCATAATACACTTTATACTACGGTCGTAGAAGAGTTTCATGTTAAGGATCCAGCCATCACCGTAACGCACAACAATTACTTGTCGTGGCACGTCGCCAAGTTCAGTAGCCGTCTTTTTTCTGGCTGCAATGGCCACTACAAATCATCCCCACTTGACGTCAATATAGTTATTATAGGCAGCGGTCGACATCATGATGAAGACGATGCCCACCGCCAGCACGGGGCATTGCTCACCTGAGCGTATCCCAAGAGGAAGCCGACACCGTTCGCCAGTGTGAGCTCGCCGCAGTTGGCCAACACCACGTTGACGATCTGCTCCACGGGGTCGTTTTGCTTTGGTGGAATCTCCGCTACCATCATGCGTACCAAACAAGCACAACAGCGGCCTATTCTGGCGACTATATTAATAAATTTTGCAGCACAACCCTTGAGCCCATTGTCGCTGTTGTGGTTGGCTTTTCTACAAATGAATAGCCCCGCTACAAGTTGGCCGATCTGTTAGTCGGCTTGCGTCCGCAGAGATACCCCGTTTAGTAGTAGAGAAAACCACCCTAACACGACACCAGCATGGTCGCTCTTGCTTTTTTTCGACTTTCCTGCTTACAGCGACGTTACTTGCTTGTCAAAAGCCGTAGGCAAGTTGACACCTTCTCTGTTTTTTAACAAGAGCTCGTAGTTTGACTTCAATAATGAAGTGGTTACGACCCCTGTCCACCGATCGTCACAATCCCATATTTCAACTTAGCATAGTCACTTCCCCATTCCACAATCGGCGAGTCATGCACACACACCGGTGCATTAAGTGTGCATCCAATATTCAAGCCCCGGGGTGACAACACAAATATGTTGCTGATATAGTGGTCGTGCGTCCAATCATTGTAGAACATGTTCTAAATCTCAGACCGACCCGATACCAGAAAACGTAACTTGAGGCCGAACATCACAGCGAAAACCGATCCGGGCAGCGGGTACTTTGTACTGAATGCGTTTTGGAGTCTTTTATGTACGCTGGGTATTGTAGTCGAACTAGCGCATTGCATCCGCTTTGGGTAGCCTTACCAGCAGTCGTCTTCCGAAGCACATACGAATCGACAAGACAGATGCCTTGGCACTAAACACAAGTCCCAGAAACAATATAGGTCCTGCTGAGCGCAACTAATGTCAGGCACTCGTGAGGAGTCATCGAGTCGGTGCGGCCATGGCGGTTATCCGTCTGATCCAGCTTCACTATCATTATGTTAACAGAATACGGAGAATATGAGTAGTACAAAGTATCAAACCGTGCGAGTAAGTAGTGATAACCATCATGATAAAACCCAGTGGTTGTGATAAGGGACTGGTTACAACCGGATGGTATAACCTCTGAAAGGCAGACATGTTTAGCGGTAGAAGCCATATCGAGTGATGCGATGCTGGCCACGATGGGGGCAGTGCCCCACCACCAAAAAGCGCGGCTACACGGTTCAGCCGGTAGCCCATGCTAGTGCTAGTGCTTCACCCCTAACCACGTAAAGTCCAGCATTTAGCAGGTTCCTCTGCATGTCCACCATAAACGCGGAGGTACTATTACACTACCGTTCAGACACGCCCTGTATATTGCTTCACTTGGTCCAGTAATAAAAAAACAATTTGAAAGAACTGCAGACATATTTTCTGTCTACCCTGACTTCTTAGTATCATTACGTGTTGCGCCTCGATATATTTAGACATTAGTAAGCAGTAGATTGGAGAATTAGCCCAAAGAGGCAAATATATTGGTGGTTATGTAATTGGGGACTGCAGCTTGTCAGGACCAACTATGGTTGAGAGAAGCCAGCTCGGTCAAATTCAAGCAAACTAAGTCGGGTGATCTCCAAGAAGGAGATTACTTTGAGGCCAGCTCATTTCCAAACTGACGGCAACAAATTCAATGCACAAAATTATGTTGAATATGCACTAATCCTTTACGGCAACCACAATCCTGCCCAAATTGTGTGTCTCACAAAAGGCGGTGAAGGATATGAGAAAAGAAATTTTCGTCGTACATTAAACGAAATATGAAATCCTTTTGGGCATGAGACAAGTAAGAATCTGAGAACGAAGTTGAAGTCGCTGAAATCGAGAATTATCTTGAGCTCATTGCTGTCATCTTTGGTGGGAGTGTTGCGCAACCATATATTTAGGCATTTGCATTCAAGCAGATTTAAGTTAAGGGATTGGAGAATCAATGCAAAGGTTATGTAGTCGAGGACTCCAAACTTTGTCATGATAAAGAATGTAGAAAAAAACAAGCTCAAGATAACTAAGTCACGCGATGCGCAAGAAGAAGATAGATAGCTTTGAGGCCATATTGCATGTTTTGCTAGATGTACAAGGGAAATACTATAGTCAGCGCAAGTGGCCGGGCCGAATGGCGGAGGGATTTGGCCGGGGCGATTGACCAATCGCCCAATCCAATTTGGAATCGAACGCGCAATATCACCCTCCGTTCAACTCCTATCGCAGTGCAAGTTTGCTGCATAGTATCCTGGGCTAACTAGTTGTTTGCCATCGCCTTTCTTCACAGAGACTGCAGCTACAGTGCTGTGCTAAATCTCGAGACTGCTCAAGTGTATAAGCGCTCATAGTTCACTAGAATCTGCTGCAGATTCCCCCCTAGAAAGAACACTTGTCACGACGAACGATCAATGCAACTTGATCCTCGGTATTTATCACGCACGGGTCTGACGACTTGCCTGTTCTGGTGCAACAAGTTTGTCGAGCTTCTTGTCACCATGTGTGACTTCGATAGGCTTGTCGGTATTTGCTTCGTTGCAGCAAGTCGTTCAAGTATTCGATCATGAGGATCACAAAGCCGATTGGCGTAATCGAATTAAAAATGTGACCACTGTTCGCTGAGGTGTTACAGCATGTCATGCACTTCAGCGACCGTGATAGGTACAATAAAGATACCGTCGCGATCGAAAGGCTAGATAATGCGGGCTTGGACGGGAAACACGATTTTAGCAACGAAGCAGTCCAGGCATGATTCTTGCCGTAACATCGATTGTTTGCTGCCTCAAGAAGAACCTGCTCGCAGAACCCATCCAAACGAGTGAGTTGCACCAAACCACAAAAAGGAGCGCGCCAGAAAATGCAGCGGTAGTCGTAATGAGCGCCGGAGAATGCCGGGTCAGTTGCCAGCATTGAATTATGTTCGTTGTCATAGTCCGGTAGTTGAACACAAGAACGTATATGCTTTGTACAAAAAATGATCCAATAAAATTTAAGGTGGTGGCGCCATGGATACTATACACTGGCAGCATCAGCATTGCGTTCGCTTGATGGGTATGATAACAGGGCTGCACGACCTTCTGCAAGTTTCAAGGACGGCAAACACACACGCAGTTAGTCGAGTCAAAGTACATCCCCACAACATCATAACGTACAAATACACCAACGTACAAAGCGACCGGTTACATCTGCACGGAGCATTTCCAGCGTCGCACCGTTGTCGATCTCCAGGCTTAAGTCACGGCTGAGTTCCTTGATGACCCAAGTACCAATGCTTCTAGTAGGCGCATCAGTCTGTGTCCACCGAATCAATGGAGTTGCAGCTTGAAGACGGTGCACCGAGTCACCAACGGGAGTGCCGCTTAGCCAACTTGAGCTTGATCGCTGCTTCTGCCTCCGGTGACTCTGAGTCGACCGTTGTCGACCGCTTCAAAACAGGCTACCAGTGTTACCACGCTGTACATCTTTGTGGTCAGCTGCAGCAGTCTCAGCGGCAACTTGAAGACCGCCAAGGAGGTACTCAACGCCGAAAAGCCCCAAGCATGCTCTCGGGCGCCATTCAGAGAGACATGCCGACCGCGTTGGTCACCATGTCGTCCGAGCGTTCGTCGGATCCGTCGTTCAGAAACGTCGGCCTTGGTGCTTTACACAGATGCTGAGCACGTCAGCGGCTATGATCACAAAGTGGCCCGGCTGTTCTAGAACGCTTTGATGTTTGGTGGCACGGATGGTGAACTACTGGAAATTATGACCTACATATCATTTTTGTGCAGCCATCAAGTCGCACTACTGGACGCCTGCCAAATATAGATTACTCGGGCGGCATATCTGCAGCGATATGTCGGGGTCATAAGCCCGACGTAAATCCGCGGAGACGCGAAATCGGTCTCGATAAGTGGCGCTACCCCTACCTTTATGTTGTGTAAAGTTTATCATGCTATTTGTATTATTTAATCCGACCATCATTCTTGAAGGTTTTTCCTTCACTCTGGTGACTTACCGCCTCGATTATATCTTCCTGCCGACAACTTGAAGTTGCGCTCACTTTTGAATCGGACGGCGAAGGCGCGAAGTCGACCTCCGCCGACAACTCACTTGAACGTATGAGTGTTGCTAAATGATGATCTCGTACTTGCTGTGCTCGTGTCATGCAGTGTGACATGGTGCACCTTTGCCCGTTCTTGCACATCAGAGCGTATCGAAAAAGTCGCCGTTATGAGATGATAACTCCTAAAGAAGGAATGTAATCGTCAATCGGGATGTAGAAGCCATGGAGTACGATCAAGCCGTTGCGATAATCTTCAGGCTGGGAGTCGGATCCTGCCGAGTCTGTCTGGGGGTTGCAGGGGTCCATAGCACCAAAGAAAACGGCGGGGTTGTTGCACATCCTTCTTGATGCCCAGGTCAGCATATCGTTGTAGGTCTTAACGGCACTGTTATCGCCGTATGTCATGACGTTCAACGGATGTGCCTTATTCTGTAGTTGTTGTAGTGACGGCAACAACTTCAACATGCCTGGATCTTCTTTGAACTTGAGTTGAAGTGCTGTAAGACAATCTAGGGGTCCACCAGCTCCTATCAGCAGAGCATCGACAATCGATTTGAATTTGCGGTTGTTTCCCGGTGCTTCCCTGTCACCACTCTCGGCCTGATCAACGAAGCACGAGTCCTCTTTACGCAAACGGATAAGGCGGATAATTCTTTCACAGTGGGCATGTGAGATGCACTTGAAGTACTTGGTAACGCGGTCTGTGCTGGACGAGTTGTAATAATAGCGGTACACGCCGTCGGACAGTCCATCCACGAAGACCTTGGCTTCCCTGTTGACGTGATCTGACCCATTCGAAGGAAGGGCTTCTTTTTGCGTGTTAGTTGGCGAGTTTGGATTCTTGTAGTTGAGCAACAAAGGAGTCGGCTTCGTCGTCCATCGTTAAATGTGAAATGTGAAGCCAAACAACGACTGTGCTCCTCGTAAACAAAAGCAAATCTAGTTTAAGATGCTCAAAATCCGCATTATCTAAATAAGTACAACGACTGTGCTCCTCGTAAATGAAAGCAAATCTAATTTAAGATGCTCAAAATCCGCATTCTCAAATAAGTAGCCCCTCCAACCAGTACCTAACGGACATAATTGCCTAATTGTCAGACCTATACTCATGCTCTCAAGTAGCAACTGAAACGGACGGCGTAGAAAACTAAACCACAGAGAATACACACTTAGAATATATATTTAATTATATTACAAAAAAAACGTGCTTGATGGGGCATTAGCTAAGTGAAGGCGGTTGTCCCTTATTATAGTTGCATCACTTTTGGCATGTCGACCCATCATTTCCTGCTTGGCTTTAGCAAGTCTCTAAGTTTTCAAATCAAGCTGCAAATTGGATTTTAGGTATTAGGAGTGTCTCGCATAACGCCACACACGTCGCAGTAACCACCCTCATGCAAAACCCCACCGCCTCCTTCATCATCTGCATGCGATGCTCCGTGAACGTGGCGTATTCGCCATTCACCAAAGACTCTTGCTTTCGCTCGCCCAAGAACCGACGCATATTTGCCTCTAGCTAGTTTCAGCATCCCTTAATGGGGTTCAGCATCAGATTGTAGGGCTCTAGACACAGTACGACGAAGTTGTTCAGGTTCACGATGCCATCCGCGGCCAGGTACTCGCGCGCCAGCCTCTCCAAATCGCTGTGCGCAGGCGCGTTGTCGATCGCGATCACTACCTCCTCGGGCTGCAGCACCTCGTACTCCTCCGATCGAAGCGCAGCGACGAAAAAATCCGCCATGTAGCGCATTTTCTGGCAGCCCTCATGGGTCTGCAGGAGTATCAGCCTAGAACCACTTGAGACGCCGCCTTGGACATGCAGATTGCTGCCTTTTGACGGGGGTAGCTGGACTACAGCGCGTCCTCCAAAGTGCGACCAATCTACATTTCTAGACAAATATATTTTGAAGTTAGTATCGTCTTGAACCACAGCCATGTCACCCTTCTAGACGGGCTTGTTCAGCTCTGCGACGAAGGCCTTGCGCTTGTCCGAGCTGACACTTTAGTTCATCGTCTCCTTCTCGCAGGCGCTTCGCCGAGTAAAACATACCCTAGATCGCGCGATGCACTCGCCCCGCTCAAATCGACGTCAAGGTCGGAGTTGAGACGGTCTCGCAGCTGCTCCAGCATCAGGGGGCAGGCCTCGTCGACCAGCTCCTAGAGCTAACTTGTGACTTCCACCGTCATTTTGACGGAAGAAGAACGTAAGCGCCCCAAGGCTTGGGTTCCACACAGGCAGCAAGGACGGCTCGGCAAGCAGTATGGCGGTTGACGTCGTTGGAGGTGGCCACCTCTCCCCAGTCCTTGACCCCTTCGAAGGCACGTACTACGCGGCATACGACCAAGGTTTTTCCTCGGCCGCAACCAGCGCTCGCGAGAGTTGGGGATTGTGGCTGGCAAGGATATTGATGCTGGCGATGTGCTCGGCCAGTTCGTCTGGGAGATCGAGCACGTGAGCTCATCTCGAGCCGACTGACTGCGCAACAAGGCTACCGCCTCGTGTTGAAGCAGCGGCCCGAGAAACCGGCGACTGGAGTCTGCGCTGCAATCAGTGCTGAGCGCATGAGGATCCTCATAAGGTTCGTCAATCATTCATGCCGCCCGGCGGCGGCGTTCGTCGAGCTGTCCACCGGCCGTCGTACAACCGTGGTGGTGGTGACTACGCGAAACATTTGCCGCGGCGAAGAGGTAACGGGGGACTACGGTGGTTTGGCTGCCGCTGTGAGGTGACCGAATGCCGACACAGCAGCATCCAAGACGAGCAAGATCCATGAAAACGTTGATGGAGGACCAAGGGCGCTACGGGTAGGTCAGTCACGGTGTAGGTGTCTGGTGAGGAACATGCATGATGGGATGAATGAATTCAAGTTGGCTGAAAGATGTGTTCATTTTTGATTTAGCTTAAAAAAACGTGGGTGTTGCGTTCGACGTGAAGAGCGTGCGTTTTGGCGCCAAGCCGCATCCTTTGACCTCCGTCGATATTTTGAACACGTCGTCTGCGTTAGCGGCAATTTGCGCGCGCAGTTTTCCCGCGTTGAAGGTGACCAACATCATCCTTGAAAGATGGCCTGCATGCCGTCATGGTCTCGGCTTCTCTCACTATCGTTTTTGCCATCTCCCGTCCAAGCCCCCCTTCTCTTTTCCAAGCATCGTACCCCGTGCATCGCTTGCTCGAGCTTCGCTCGCTAGCTAGCTGATTAAGCAACTACGATATGACTTAGTGAAAATTGGTGCATGAAGTGATGTTTGAGCATAACAAATTGCTGGTAAGGGCTGATATGAATGACTTTGACGAATTTAGTTCAGATTATGATTTTGTCCCTTTATCAAATGAGTTAAGTGATAACGCAGAACACAACTCCGCTACCCCTTCCGTCAACTATTTCACTAGTCCGCTTATTGAACGGGCGGCTATCTCTGGTGACCCGCTTTCTACCTCGAATAACGAGCATCTTAATACTGGGTTTCGAAGCAGCCCCAACACTGGCGGTGGCGCAGGACTTGTGGGTATCGCTATGAATGATGATGACAGCAGCCCATATAGTAACAGGATTCAGTTTGTTATGGAGATTCCACCTCCTGCCGCGTGTACAACCCAGGAAGAAGCTAAAATGAGAATTTATGCTATTGCGCAAGTTGGATATCCAATGGTAACCTAACACCTACAATGACAAACATCAATTGGAACGCCGGGTTGTGTTAGCATGTATCCGCCACGGAAAGAGAAGGGCGTATTCGCTAAAGACCTGATATTTAGACTAGACCAAATGCAGGTTCAAGACGCTGCAATTGTCAGATGCGCATTAATTTGGTTCGGAACGTGATACAAATCTCTGGGCGGCCGATATTGCTGTGGAGGCAAGACTATTCATAACCACATGCTTTCTTAGGATGCTTCTAGTTACCCTCAACACAGACAAGACGATATGGCTCGGGCAGTCCGTGAACAGGTTCTAGCAGACGCCCAGCCTGGAACCACTGTATCTCAAACCCTGGCTTGCCTGATAGCTTCTGATGATGGAACAATCATTCGTGCCCGATACGTTTATAAAGATCGCTA
>AUVH01005365.1:0-11592 GCA_000443045.1 Phytophthora x cambivora | reverse complement strand
CCCGAGCCCGACAGTATTCTGATCCTAAACGTTGTATACTTTGACATCAACGCCGCCCTGAGCGCAATGTTGCTTCTGTCAGTGTTGGAATCATATACGACGACACAGGCTTAGGCAGCAGCGTCGTCGTGTTCGATTTCCCACGCTATTGCATCCATCACTTGAGATACAGCGAAAAGGTCTCCTTCGACGACTCATCATACCATATATCCAAAGCAGGTACATGTCGCGTGCGGTGGTTGCGTCTGCAGTGGTTTCATAGTGATTGCCCTATTTGCCTGACGCATAAACGTAAAACCCGGTAAATTTAAAGAGATAGGTTTTGAGTTTAAACCGCACAAAAACTAATGGTTAAACACAAATTATCAGCCCTGTTGGTGACATCATTTGGTATCGTGTGTGTTGGATAGGCACGATAATCTGTCTCATGTCATATCATGTATCACCACGATATCGGACGCTCAACATACAACTTCGACGTCTAACTTGTGTGAGTAACGTACAAAGCCAAAACGTGTTCTGGCCAAAATACAAATATCTCCAAAAGGACCGAATACAAACACGGCTACACATCAGCGTAACTGTGCGCCGGTCTTTCCATCGCCGCTTAGCCAAGCACCCACAGTTGACCATATATAAGCCATATTAAAGCGTTTATCCTAGTTGACTTCAGGTTGGTTGGTTAGCCCTCTCGTTGATTTTGCCGGCGTTCTTAACTATTTGATCGTGCAATTTTGTGCGAAGGTTGTCTGTTGCGGCAACGTTGAAAGACCCACAGGTCGACTGCTCCATTTTCTCGCGCATACACCGCAGCGCTTGCAACGATCGTCGTAGCTCCGTGATGTATCTCGATATTTTGTCAATGCAGTGCAAAACATACAAACCACAATCAACAATATTTGACTGCAGTGGCTTCGTGTGCATAACGTATCGTTTCCACGGTGCTGTGAGCAATGTATTTGCTTGCTGCTTGCGCTCGTGAACTAAATCACTTCAGAATTTCAAACACATCTCCGGAATCGTGACCACTCATCATCAAGCTAATACAACCGCGTCGAGCCGGGCTGTGGGGCATTCTCAACTACCCTGAAGCTCCAGCAAGTATCTACCGGAGACATGAATCAGTACAAATGGATATGACCCCCATGATAATAGACCGCATGAATGTTTTAGCCACGCCTCCAATTTCTTGGGGTTCTGCATTTTGCAAACATGTTGGATCGTCGGGAATAAAAACGTGGAAGACACGTCCACTATGCCTTTCCGTGGCATGCAGCAAATAATAAAATAATCCATAATAGCCCCCTTCAGATTTTTACCCTGCATAGCCTCCACTTCGGCTTTCAGTTCGAAACGTCTTTACAAATGTCACAAACAGTCAACAGTCCGAGGCAAACTCCGCGAGTTTTGTGAACGGAAAAGGAGGAGTACTGTCACGCGCTGTCACTGTTGAACGCTTCGGTTTGTTCGTACTATTTTTTCTTCGCAAGAAAAACATATCCCGATCAAAAAGGTAAAGATCATGAGGAGCGCAGTCGTAAAATCATCTTCGCAAAGGAAACGAGTTCTGTGGAATAATCTATGCCACTTTGTTTACTTTTGGGTGATCAGTGCAAACACCACACCAATTCATGCATGACTCGAGCACTCTTGTCAGATCTTCAGAATTACATTCAGCAGTATGACACTGGGACCGATTGCTACAGAATCGAGAAACTGGGTACCGTTTTGACTTGCATATATGTAGTTCACTTATCGAATTACCAGAAATGTATATCTGTCCATCCGTCGGTTGATATATATACTTTCGCTCTGGCCTCGCTGCGCTTAGCATCGACTGCTTCCTTACGCTCATTGAAGCATGCGTAGAAGAGAGCAAAAAAACATTTTTTAATTCCACAGTATCATCCTTGGTACTTTTCATCTTCGTCGAGCGCTCCGCGTCCTCCGCCTCTCTCCGGGTAACCTTTTTATTTTCAGTGATGAAGTTCGTGAAGTATCCTGCCTTCTTGGTCTTCAACTTCGTATTTGCTACAGCAGCTGACGTATTCGCGCGAGTTGAACTGGAACGTATTAGGGAATACATATTAGACGTCAACAGCAGCTTGAACTCGATCTCCTCCATCGGCATATCCTCTTCTATATCGTTCTGTGAGTGCTGTAGGACTGAAATCATCCGTTTGTGTTTCTTTGCCAGGTTCTAACCAGCCAGAGGTCATTTTCTTTGACGTGGTGAGCAAGCTTCTGTTTACACGCAGCCATTAAAGCAGCGACGCTCTCATGTGGCTCGATTTCCACCACAAACGTACAGTGCATCCCAAAAACGAAACCATGAATTCTCAGCATGCGGAGGGCTGTGCAGATTGAGGAATGACACAGAAATGATGTATGCTCCCACGAAAAATACATCAACTTTATTCCGTCAGAACTATTGACAGCTTTAGACCGCTAGCTGTGGAAACCAACATCTCCAATGCGTTGTACACATCAGATGAAATGAAAAGTTCTGCGTGCGAGATTGCTATGTTTGACCAAACTACTAGCGCGTGTGATATCCATGGGGTCGTATGTAATTAGAGTTGGCACGAAGTCATCTCCAGCAAGCTTCCGGTGTGGAATCGAGCAGACCAACCTCTTGATAATACCTGCGTATTCCAGTACACCGCAAACGAAAGGTCATGCTCGTTCCGTGCGTGCATCTTGCGAACTTTATTTTTTTATAAAAACTCAACATTTTTTTCCACACGGTGACTCGCCGCACAAAGCAATTGTTTTCAGATGATCCCTTCACGCATTATTCAAAACTCGTATCGAGACGAGGTGGGCGTGACAAGCAGCATCCAAGTATTTTATCGTATTAAAATGTATCCTGGTAGTGCCACGGGTATTGTGCTTTGCAGATATTTTGCCGTCTATTATAGAGTTGTAAAATCGACCCAGTCGTGACTCTAAAATTGATTTTTACCCACAGCTCTGCAGCTATTGTTGGACAAAGCCAGCTTCAATTATCCTAATATAAGCACACCTATCAATAAGCATAATTACGTTACACGGGATTTTCTTGACGTCCATTCATTTCGAAACACGCGGACAAAGACGAAGCACGGAGGTAAGGCTTCTTGCCCTGAGAGAGACAATCGCCTTCTCATCTAGCTAAACACTTACTTCTTGCACTTTAATGTTCGGCTAGCTCGCGTTGAAAAGGTGTCGAAGCCTTGTTGCTGTTGCCGGTATCTAAATACGTCGCGAGAGCCCCTGTAAGAACTGACTAACACGCTACACTGCACCAAGTTGCTGCCTGGACTAATGTTGCTGTGTGTGTCATATGGTACGATTACCAGTAGCACCGAGCCTAGCGGTGCCTCAAGGAACGTGTTGAACCCGTTGACTTACGGTATATACAGTGCTTTGAATTGCTTTTAGGGCGCGCTGCTGTGCGCACGTCCCTATGGCAATGCCACTGGTCATGATATTAAATTTCTCTATTGTGTACCTTGTGCAGGTGCTACAACTTTGTGCAAGAGCGCGAGGTGCGCGCCAGCACACATATTGAATCGGTAGGGCGCCTTCGGGAAAGCTCGCGGTCACGATTTCACAAATATTTTTTTATTTGGGCTGCTAATTATTGTACTGGGGTATTATATTCTACCAGGCAGCCAGGCACAGCGTTATAAACTGAAGACGGTGTGGTGTTGTACTGACCGTATTGCTGTTGAGGATAAATAAAGAATGACGATCTCACTGATTTGGTTTGCTATATCTTTTTTGATTAGCGCATGTCAGCAGTGCATGATATCCCTGGAGACACCAAACTTTAGGTTTTACTTGCTCGTAAGGGCCAAATTGAAAACCATCCGTGCGGTGGACGAAAGAAGAAGTTTTCGTTCAAATTAGAAGGTGGATTTGCTATCCCTTGCGCTAAACTGATGACTTACTCGGAGAAGGACCCATTTACTGGGTTTCTGCTAATCGACGACCGGGTGCACTTCAGAGCAAGTAACGGAGCAACACAGAGTCAGTTCTGTATGATGACCGCAGATAAGTTTGCGGCATTACTTATCTACGCACGAGTAGAGCAAGTGTCTAGTGATGAACGCACGGCTTGGAATAACGATGTATTAGGAAATCTTCGCTTCGAGTTTTTTTCATATTGCAAAGCACGACCTAAAGTTGTTCCAACGCTCCACCGTGCAACTGCTGCTCGGATTCGGGTTACTACAAGAGAAGTGAAACGTTACCAAGAGGAAAGTGGCAACGTTTTGGGACCTACTGTGTTCAATCATGCCGTCACTACTCACGTTTGACAACCTGATAATACTGATTTTACAATCCCGGACGACAACACGGTCCGTCAAGCCATTGCGCTTGACGCTGCAGCTGCTCAGTTTGCGACGGAGACCCCCGGTGACCAGCAACGGCAGGTGCCATCGATTCGCCTGGAGCTCAACGGGACATGGACCAATTTTAAAGTCGATGTTGGGAGCTTAATATCTGCTATAGGGCTACCAGATCATGACATTTTTAAACAAGGGATTTACCATGGGTTTGTTCCTGTGGCGCATGATCTTCACGACGACGGCCACCTGCAACCTGGAGACGCAGGAGCGCAGCAAGACGATTCTCTTCGACAAGTAGCCACTGGCGGACACAATGACGATTAGTAAATGCAATGGCATGTCTAGATAACCTCATCATCAATATAAACCTGAAATCATTTACTACAGCGGCGGCGTGGTATGTTTATATAATCAAAGTACTGTATATTGTTTTTCTTGAGTACGGAGAGAATCGAAAGGACCACTACGTAATGCCGTAGAATCGTAGCCGCGATGTCCGTATGCATCTAAAAGACCTTGGAATTTTGCCTAGTGCACAACGTCATCGCCATAGCTAAAACGTCATCGGGGTACAAGGGAAATACAAGAGTAGCATGTCGTTGTCTCCACTTCTTGAGATAACCGAAACACAGCTCAATTGGGTTAAGTTCCGGGAAGTACGGCGGGAGAAACAGGAGCCAAGCGCCCGTTTGATGAACAACCTTTTTCAACTCCTTGTACATGTGGTGAGATGCGGGCAACTTCCCAGTGTCCAGAATATACCTTGATCAAACTTGAATCGGCAAAATTTGGGTCTAAGCTCAGAGGGGTTCGGGGTCTTAGGGTCTCAGCTGAATGACCTCAGCTGAACCCGACGAAGACTCAGTCGGCACCTCTAAGCCCAAACTCTTGACTTGACGCGGCGTGGGCGCCTCCCTTGCGATCCACTTGAAATTTCTTGCTGGGGCTACGCTTTGGGCAGCAACACACTAACGCTTTTGACTTCGGAGCAAATTAGATTCTGATTAATACTTTACACATGCAAACAAAGACATATCCAGGGGGGCTCGACTTCCTTCGAAGCGCACCCAAACAAAGATAGAAAGATTATATGGCGAGCGGCCCGCAGACTCTTTGCGAGCGACGCTTCAGCATTGTCGTAGTTCGGGAACCCGCGGTGCTCAGTGCCTTCACTCTGGGCTGAGCTCAGTGATTGGCTGAGCCTCCTTAAAGTCACGCGTGGTGTCAGCAAACTTTTGATCATATGCCAGCAAACCCGCGATCGCAAGTCAGCGGACCCGTGATTATCCCCATCTCCGTGTCTCGGATTGGCTAGAGGTGGCCTGTAGAGGGTGCCCGTCATGGGAGGCGATAATCGCAGATCTCTTGATCTATTCGCAGCCCCCCCCCTCATAGTTAACCCTTTCGCGATGAAAGGAGGCATTTTGCTTCCTTTATCCGTTCTTCAAGTGGTGTACCCGTAGGTAACCACGTTAAAGGGAGCAAAAGGCCTCCTTTAAGCGACTTCAAGCACAGAGGCATGACATTGTTTTCATAGTCGTAGCTGAAAAGTACAGAACCACGGCACTTTATTCATAAAAGTAACCACAAATCCCAAATGGAAGATTTGAAGGCTGCCCATCACAGGCCTTAAAGGAAGCAAAATGCTTCCTTTAAAAAAATTGACTTCAATTTGTATATTATAGTTTAGCCGAGTGACTCGCGAAAAGGTTAATACGAGTTACTTTAGTGTCTGCCGGGTCTTGAAGGCGTATGGAAATCCAGCTGAATGCAAGCGCAGGCGTCGTCTACGGCTTACTTTATGTACAAAGGGCAGTAACACGTGGCGTTCAGTTGCGTGAGCGACTCCATGATTCGCATTCTACGAGCCGCCACGAAGCCACCACAGATTCACTAAGCCTCTTCAGCCGCAATGGCATCTAGCGCCTCGCCCGCCGTCATTACTATCACGAGCCGCCTCTGAAATGACGGCTACCACGTAGCCAAGTGCTTCATGGAGGCCGACTAGTTTGCAGGATCTAGCAGACGCCCGGTGGTTCAGAGACACTGACAACGCTCTCCGACGTCACGCCTCCTCAATCTCTCAGACAGCATCTCTGCAAACGCACCAGTGTTTCGCCTGGTGCACCAGCGCATGATTGACCTGGCGTCGCGCTTGCATCCTGCCTGGTCCGTCGCGAGCCAGTGGTGCCCTGTGGAGCTACAAGAATACTCCTCTCTCCAACACCTCCACCGCGACTTCTGGGCGGCGGAGACTTGCTCCGCTATTGTAAAAAGTGAATGGGTACAGGGGTCAGTTTAGGTCGCGCTAACAGCAGGACCAAAACTGATCACTGTTCCCGGGGCTTTTCCTGGTAGTGCGACGGATATCGTTGTACGGACAGCCGAATAGGGATTAATTCGCTCCAGGTCAAGTAGGTATCGATTCAATACAAATTTTAAATGAGAGGGTCATATAAATGCTCCTTTTGTATAAGGTATTGCATTTTTGGAAAGGATAGCAGGTCAAACTATATGATATAGCAGGTGAAAGTGGAGGCTTAAATGGAATCATACGTTAAGCTGGGTTAGTTTTAAGTTTCATATATGTACTATTCCGATGATGTGCGTTGCAATGACAGTCCACATGTGCATTAAAACGATAATATAAGTTAGATATCAAACTATGCAAAAGCGATCGCTTCGTCACGAGTCGTGACTCACGACATGCTGTCTTTGCAAATCCGAGGGCTCAGCTGCGTCGGTTGGCGCCGGAGTTGCAATGACACGTCCAGCTTCTTCTCCGGCTCCTGGGTCTCCTCGACAGTAGCCAACTAGCAATGCGGTAGATGGGAAATAATAAACATGATACGTTGCATATTGGCTCGCTTGGTATTGTGGCAGCTCAATATAGGGCCCCGCAGGGTCGTTGGCTGCCACAACGGCCGAGTCCGCCTGTATATGTATAAGTATGACACGACATGAGTAGATACGTTGCTAGATTTGATGATTATATGCTGCGTATTTGCTCGCTCGGCGTCGTGGCAGCTCGATATATGGCCCCGCAGGGTCGGGTGGCTGCCCCGACGGTCGAGTTTGCTGTATGAGTATGACGCGAGTACGAGTAGATACGTTGCTAGCGTGTTCGGATGAGCCTTGCCTTCAGTTTTCGGGTGCGATTGCGAATATGGTTGTGACTTGGCACGAGCCGACTGACAGGTACCGACCGAATCTGTTTCTATCATATCTTACCCACGATACCGGCACCCCGCAATCGTACCTACTGTATGAATAAACAACACTACAGTTAACGTGGGTCAACATTCGTACAACATTAGAAAATGAAACGCGCGCAGACACTGCGGCTGCGAAGCAGGCGCAGGAGATGCGCAATTTCATGAATGCTAAAGTTATACAGTCTTCTGCTTCAGTAAATTGGCCGGATCAATGCGGTTGTTTGTCAAACCGCTAAACTCTGTAGAAACAAAAATAATGTCGTGTTAAATCATATTTAGCCTCCCAGCATACAAACTTTCGCATCTCGCAATCGTGCCGATCAATAAACAGCACTACCAGCCCAATCCTCTAGTCAAGGATGTGCTCTACGGAACGATGCCCATGTTGTTGAAATGGACACGGGGGGCCTACACATTTATCGCGGGGATCCACCTCATGCAAACCCAGCTGCCGAGACTCTCGATATTCGACTCGAAGGCACCTTGCTGGCGGACGGCGTGGCCCACAGCCATGTCATTATATTATTTTAAGTATCCATGACGTTTAGCACTAGCCATCAAGGATTCATGACGGTAGTCTCACGGATCCATGCTATTATTTTAGGTATCCATGACGTTTAGCATTAGCCATCACGAATCCACGACGTTGGCTACGCCGGTCAGTTATTGTTTCTGGCTTGGGCACTCGTGCTGGCGGAGGCGGGGGCGTCTCCTCTCGTCTGATCCACCAATGTGGATGAAAGCCGGTCGGTGAAAGCATTCTGCCACTACTCGACATCTCGCTCAGCATATGAGCACATAATATGCCCATAGTTCTAGCGTAGACACCAGTACAAGGACGAAGTATTAGAGCCTTCTGCCTTCGTAAATCGTCTGTACTACCCAACGCGTAGCTGTGAATAATCTTGACGACTGCGTCAAACTTTTCGATGGACTCCAACCACCAGTGCTGTAGTCGTGTTTGTATAAGTAGAATATCACCTTTGCTCGTCCCCAGCCATGCCTTTAGTGTTGCGTGGTAACCCTCCACACGAGAAGTCGCTTGAACGCCAAAGTGCACAACTGAATTCGTCCAACACCGAACAATACGGCGCTTCCAAATATCTAACCACACTTCATCCACGTACGCAGCTTCCACTGGTGGAAGCATATACAACTCTGTTCGCCGAAACTCGTATTCTTCATCAGTGGCAGACATAACCAATCGTAGAAACGCATCACAAAAATTGCGATGTGCATCAGAGTCCTTGTATTTGGGGTCTCCAGATTCAGAAGCTTCGGTATCACGCACAGCTTGAAGCTATGAACTCGTGCATGGGTCTCCACTCGCTTAATTACAGGTCATAGACACAGCAAAACAGGAACGAACGGGAAAATGACTTCCAACGCGTTTAGAAGGGCTTCTTTGGGATCAGTGAAGAACACTTGCGGGGGTCTCATGTCATTGTCGACCGTGAGTTTTTAAAGCTGAATTAAGGCCCACTGATATGGTTCCTGCCTTTCATTCCGGAGAAATATTTGTGCGATATAAATTGTCTTGTTGGTACCGGTCAAACCAACCACATTCAACAATGGCATACGAAACTTGTTCGTTTTGTATGTGCAGTCAAAAATACGACGTCGAAATTCTCCCTGAAGATTTCAACAGTAGGTCCATAAGCAAAGAAGAGGTTTGTGGTACGGGCTGCTTGGTCCGTCGTGAAAGCTACTGTGCAGTCACCGCGTTGAAGCAACTCAAGCAGATACTCAGTGCGACTCTTGCCTGCGAGTACATCCCGGACAGCACGCTGACGTTCGTTGTAAATATCGTGCTGCACCATCAGAATGTCGGGCTGCTCTAAGCGTAAACGTGCTGATGTCTGAGCAGCCCGTGTGTCGGTTTGTGCATCCGTAGCAATAGTAGCTCTAACCGAAGCCGAACGGGATGCATGTCTGTGTTTTGGGTGTGCCGTTGGATGAGTTGACGGAGGGTGGTTGTGCACAATAGCACGGCCTCGATGCTGCAACGCCCAACGCGTCGACGCCGTTCCAGGATCTCCAACACGTACAATGTTTAACTCCATGAGACAACCACATTTTCGAGTAGTCGCGTTCGGCCTCTTACGTTCAGCTACAGAAATATATTGGCGTTTCGAACCGTTTCCACTACATTGGGGGTTAAACGAAGTTTCATTAATGGGAGCTTATGCTATGGCCATCAGCTCAGTCCGATAAGGGACGAGGAGAGGCGGGTCTTGCTTGCTTGTGTGTTGGTGTGAATTCCAAAGTCAGGGGGGACGAACGCCACGCGTCCATCGGTTGGTCTGCGGTGAGCGGCTCGTAGTTGCCACCCCTGTACCGGTAAGTACCGGTTAGTACCGGTATACCGGAAATACATATTTGAAGTGGAAAACATAATTCCCTGGCTCTGCCATGGAATACAGCATTCCACTACATTGGGGGTTAAACGAAGTTTCATTAATAGGAGCTTATGCAATGACCATCAGTTCAGTCCAATAAGGGACGAGGAGAGTGGTGCCCCCAAATGGTCATACTGTAATCACCCACGAATGCAACGTCGAATCACCCCGTGGACCTGCTACCATGCTTACCGCCAGAGTAGCCACCGACTCCTTGGATAGCCTGGTGTAGGTCTTGAACGCATCGGATACCCAACGGCCGTGAATCTAGATTGTGAGGGCATCCGTGTCAGCTCGGTACATATGAGTTGCCCCGCCGACCCGTAGAGAGTGCGAGCTGAAACATCGCGGATCTTGACCTGCGCTGGCAGCCGCCCGCTTGAAAGCTTCTGCCACGTCGACCGTTCCCACGCTGGCCTGTTTTCCGCGGCGGTCCAGGTACAGTGCAGTCGGTATGTAGGCAGGCAGGTTCTTGCGGACTTGGAGAAGGATCAGGACGCCAAACACGGCACACAGAAATGGGTGCCCAGAACGCGACAGCATTCGCGTTATGGGGGAGCCGTCATGGTTTGTCTTGGAACCAACCAACCGCATACACACCGATTGAGCCTTTGACGGAGACAATGTTGATCGACCTTCCTCGTCTAGAACTGCGATGTCTTGAGCTCGAACGGCAAACCACTTGAAGGAGCCTCCGGCAATTGCCACGATTTTCGATCGCCTCAGTAGGAAAACGAACGCCAAGCACATGATCCCCCCCCATAGGGCTTGCTCAAAGGGTTCAGTCATCGCGAGGCTGCGGAAGCACACCTCGAGGAGGCCGACCGACACTGGGGCTTTTCGTCGCGGTGGCGAGTCGAGGCGGCTGATTCCCTTGAGCAGCATACGGATGTGCGGGTGTGCAATTGGGAAGTCATGGGCGGATACCGCGAAGAAGTGCCGAACGCCGAGGAGGGCCGCCATGATTGAGTCGCTGAAAATGGGCCCTCCGGACCCGAGCCATACTGGAAGCTGTGGAGAATAAAATTCGAGATGTGTTGTACTTGGACAGCGAGAGGCTTGCCGGCAAGCGTAGGGGGAATACCGTGACGGGTCGTCCAGGTCGTCCACTTGGTCAGAGCTCGCCTGTATTGATCGAACGCGGAGTCGGCAACGGAGTGCGCTCGGAGATACGCAGCCAAATGTCGGCCAGACCTTGAATATCCACTGCCGGGGATACCTGCGACCAGCCGGGGATTAGTGATGAGAATTTGGCCGCCTAGGATGGGTTAGCGGCGAGTCGAGAGCCGGCGTCTGCGCGTTCGTTGTCAGTACCGGTCACGTGAGATGCCGAAAACCGGAGCTGGAACGAGATTTCCCACCAGCTAAGGAGCCGTATAATAACTTGGGCGCGTGGGTTCCGCGAGGTGAGCTTGTTTTGCCAAGCGACGGCAGAGGTGTTGTCGATGCGAAACAGGACGTAACGTGGACGTCCGCTGCGACCAACGCTGCAGCTCCAACGGCGTCCCCACGCATGGACCGCGAAAGCGCAGGAGAGCAACTCGCGGAAGTTGATATCAAATCCGTTCGGCGCGCCCTCCTTGAATGCGGCAATCAGCTCGCGTTCGTCGGCCGTGAACCGGTACGTGAGGGCCGCCTGCG
>KE562834.1:712-13941 GCA_000443045.1 Phytophthora x cambivora | reverse complement strand
ATCCGTCAAGAGCGAGACAAGGTCGCCACTCAGGTGACCCAGCTCACCGCTCGGTTGGATCAGCTTTCCCATGATCGGGATACAGCGATCCGGAAGCGTGACGAAGCGATCTGCGAGGGGCAGAAGTACTACGACTCGAGCCGCGATCTTCTGACCCAGATAGTATCTTACGACGTTAGGAGACAAGGTGTTAATCTAACTATGGACTCAGTTCCTTCTGATCTGGATCGGGTATCCGGATCCTCATAATATGGGACAGCTACGAGATCCGTCCCATATCCTACCTTTACGGGGCCGCCTCAAGATCCGTCCCGTATCTTACGCTAATGGGACGGTCCTCTCGATCCGTCCCTGCTTGGAGCCCACATGTCGCGTAGTCAAGATCCATCCATCTGGGAGCCCCGCGCCAACATCGGAGCCTTCTGAAGGCTGCTCTTGATAGCTTCAAAAGCTTATTGAGCCTCAGAGGTCCATGACCACACGGCATCCTTCTTGATAAGATTCGTTAGTGGCATTGCCATCTCGGCGTAATTGGCACTAAACTGGTGCAAGTAGTTGGCCAGGCCGAGCCATTTACGCAGGTCCTTCTGCGAGACGGGCACCGGCCACTGTGCGATGGCGCACACCTTTTCCGGGTCTGCATGGACACCGTCCTTCCCAAGGAAGCAGCCCAAAAAGGGAATCTCTTCGGCCCCGAAGATACACTTGTTGATATTCCCAAAGAGGCGGTTATCGCGCATGCACAAGAGAACCTCGCGGAGGTGGACAAGATGGGCTTCGACGGCCGTCTTGTCTTCCGACGCACGACTGTGCACGAATATGTCGTCGGAGTACGTCTCTACAAATTGCCGCGTCGACCTGAATAGCTGCGTTACGAGCCGATTGAACGTGGCGGGAGCGTTGGACAGCCCCTGGGGCATCACCAACCACTCCCACAGCATCCCGGTGGGGGTACTCACCGCAGTCAGCGGAATGTCCGACTCGCGCATCAGTAGCTGATAATAACCGTCGACCATGTCGAGCGCACTGAAGATCGTACAATCCGCCATGTTGTTTTGCAACACATCCTTCCTAGGAACAGGCGTCGACGCCGGAATGGAAGCCACGTTCAACTTGTTGAAGGCGTGCACCATGCGCCACTTCTTGCGCAAACAGAACGTCGGTGACGAGTGTGGCGACTTTGACTCGCGCACCATGCCAGTGTCATACTTCGCCGCGAAGAATGCGTCGATTACATCGACCTGTTCCTGCGAAAGCGGTCACTGCCGGTTGGAACAGTACTTAGTGACTGGCACGAGATCAATGTCATGCCTCACGCCCCGATCCGGAGGAAGGACTGAGGGGGTCGTCGCTAACGACATCCAAAAACTCCTTCAGAAGGTCGTAATACGGACCCGAGGGGTCCTTCAAAATGGCAGCGCTATACCGCATCTGCCTATTAGCGGTTCGTTCATCTTCTATCCATGACCGACGAGGAGTTGAGCTCCAGTGAGCTGCCCTCTGGGCGAAGCAGAACCACTTCTGCCAACTCTCACCTTCAGAGGGTCCAAAAAATCGACATAAGAAAGCTCCTCGAGCTCAAGTAGCTCCGCTACTGTCGGCAAGGGATCCAACACCTCCCCCACCTTGCGTTCGCCCGTGAAGATGTCGAACACTTGCGGAGCCTTGTCCTCATCCGCGGAATCCGCATCGCGGCTAGACGCCTCTGACTTGGGCGTGCTTGTGACCTTGTCACTCTTGTTGCCTTTGTGAGTGGGAGCCCCTGCTCGACCACTCGTGGTTGCGCGAGCACCAGCTCCTGCGCCTTCCGCCGCGCGAGCTGAGTCAGCAACAACGCCTTGCGTAGTGGGAGTTCCGACTCGACCGCGCGAGCGACAGCTCCAGCGCCTTTCCCTCCGTGGGCTGAACCAGCCACCACGCTTTGCGTAGGGGGAGCTCGGACGCTACCACCCCTTTCTTCGCGAGCTGTTGCAGGGTCCGCGCCTTGAGCCTTCACTGCCTCTTGGGCAAGTGCAACTCGGTTGCAAACTGCAGAATCCTGTCCCCCAACCTGAGAGGTACTAGGATCCTGTGGATCTTCTCCACCACCTACCTCGAGCTCCTGTGCTCGTGGAGGCAATGCCATTGGCAGTTTTAGCACTTCCGAAGTGCCTGCAAACTGCCTCTCGCCGCGTGGCACACGGTGCTCGTGCACAAACCCGTCTCGGGAAGAGGAGGGGACATGACCCGCCGGGGCTCTGTCCGCGAGGGGTTTTTGGCTGGCAACAATGGTGCGACTACGCAGTCTATCCATGGCGCGTGCTTAGCAAGCCAAGGCATGCCGAGGATAAGATCGTACCGATCATCCATGTCCAAGACAATGAACGGTTCGACTGAGTTGAAGTCGTCAAACTTCACGCTTAAGGGTATGGTAACCTTGCGTGTTGACACGATGGAGCCAGTCGCTAAGCGAACAGATACATTGCTATTACTCTTAGAGACTTTTAAAGCACTAGCATATAATGCACTGTTCCTTGCCACACTGACTTTCGTTGCAAAGTTGAACGACGCTCCTGAATCGATCAGGACCGTCATCGGTTCTGGATACCCTTCATGCTGGCAGTGACAATCACGAGGTTAGACCGCGCGGCGGCCACGGACCGGCACAGAAGTGGCGTCGCCGGAACTTGCTCCTTTGGGGGGGCTGGTGAGGAACACACCTTCCTCGAAGAGGAGCGAAGCCTCCCAGTAGGGGCGGGACGCCCCTACTGGGAGTCGCCCTCAAGGCTGTTGAGATTAGCGCGCCGAGTACTTCTTGTCGCGTGGCGCCTTCCACGGGTTGGTGGGAAGTTCCGACGGAAGCGACCAGTTTGGTTGCAATCGAAACACCGACCACTCGCACGTTGAGACCGCTGGGTGCGTCGACTCGGCAAGGGAGATCTCCAGCGGGACCCACACTTCCTTCAACATGAGGGGTGTACGCTGAGCGCACGCAGTGGTCCTCCAGCATAGCGATGTGGACCGCCTCATTAAAGAGGTTATGGAGCTCCATGACGTAGTCTTGAAGCGACCGCTTGCCCTGCTTGCACCGCAAGAAGCTGGGGTGGTGGCGGTATGCCACATTGGCAAGGAGGAAGGTGGAGCGTAGCTCCTGTTCCATGAATGACCATGAGGTGAAATACCCCGGAGTGGCCGTTTCACGGGTCATAGCGCACGCGCTCCCTCCAAGGTTGAATAACGCGAATGCCACTTGGGACCTTGCGTCGTAGATCTGACCAGCGCTCAGCGCGATATCGATCTCGCGGACCCAGAAGACAAGACTGTCGGAACCGACATCTTGACAGGCTTCGTCGTAGTTGGTCGCGCAGCGAATGAGGCCGTGTTCGTGGCGGACGCTTATCCTCAGCTCGCATCGTCACACGAGCAGCTTCCTGCGCAGCAGCGCACACGTGAGCAATCAGCGTCGACTCGTACTTGTCGAAGCGTTCCACGCGCGCCCTTTGCTGCTCAGCAGGAAGGTTGGGAAATCCAGCGAAGGCTGCCTCGCCCAGGAGGCTGACCATCTTATCCAGCGTAGCCCAGTGGACATCCGAGACGTGAGGAAGGTCCTGCCGCGCTGGTAGCCGACCCCCGGAGTCTTCCAAACTCAAAGAGGCCCTGATTGTAGAGATCCGCGCCGGTCGCAGGATTGACTAAAAGTGCTACCAGGTGTGTACTTCTTCGCCTTACCTTTGCACAAGACGATGCTGTCTCTGTACCCCCAATATACAGCTTTATTTTATACTGTCATCCAAACTTGGGGTATACACGATAACAATTTTCCCCATCTTAGGGATGCCCTAAGGCTATCCCTATTAGGATATAAAATTGTACTGAGCTTATTATACTAACCCTTCCCCGGAGATACAAGTTAAACCCAATAGGGTTGGACGAGCTGGCCACGCTGGAAAACCCTCGCGTTCAAGAATTTATTTTAAACGTTGCAACATGGAGAACCACGACATGATTGAGTTGAGACCGAACAATAATTGCTCAGTCAGATAGTATATATATTCTCTTTGTGGCAGCGAGAGCACAGGATAATTTAGCTTTAGCTTGACCCCGAGCCCACCTGATGTTGTGCTCCAAGTTCCCAACCTTGGACAAGATTTTGTTTTTGGCCCGATTTTGGACGTTGTGGTAATCAACTCCGACGATAAAAAAGTATTTACCTGCATGCTTGCTGACCTCCCGAGCTGAAGACCGTATTCTTGCCTTGAATTCGCGCCGAAGAAAGCCTCCATCCCCTCAAGAAAATCGTCATTAAACATCTCGGTGGTGTCGTTTGTATTGTCAAAGGATGAGCCATACCTGCTTGTATCGTACAGCTTTACCAATAATGGGTCAACCATTCGTCATTAAATCATTGCTTAAATCGAGAAGTTATATAATAGCTCAGCGGCGATCAATAATTAATCAAAATCTAGAGTTTCCCGTGTTTTTCACGGCGTTAGTCGAAGGACAACCTCGAGTCAAAGTCGACGAGAATATGATCTCGAACGTGGCCGACATCGACCCAACGGTGGCACAGACCGAGCGACGATGGATATCGAACGCTCAAGACAAAGAACTCAGATGGGCCTGAAGACCTTCTTGCATGGTGAGCTTGACGGCCTTACTCACCGCCGAGCTCAGACTGCCAGCAAACTCGCGGATAATTTTGTTTCAGCGAGGACGGACTGCTTTACTACCAAGGTCGGAAAAGGCATCGCGCCGAGCTCGAGTCGACTGACCTCCCCCTCAGACTGGTATTTCCGACGACGTTGATTGACGAAGTCCTCCACAGCTGTCACAAATCGACTGAAGGTGGCCACCAAGGCAGACTCCGAACCTTTTACAGGGTGAAAGCTGAGTTCTACTGGGTTGGACTGTACGCTGACACAGCAAAACATGTTCCGGCCTATGAAGACTGCAGCACCAGCAAGAGCAAGCCTCATCTGAAGGTTATTATCCGGGGAACGTGGCATCCGAGTTCCCGTTTCAAATGGTGTCAATGGATTTTGTGATTCCGCTGCCGATGACTCAGCGGGGCAACGCAGCGCTGTTATTATTTCAAGATCACATCACTGGTTACGTTATCACCAAAGCAATGAGTGATACAGGGCCACTCGACGTGGCCAATGCTTTCGAAGAGTGCGTTTTCCGATGATTCGGAGTGCCTTCCATCATTCGCCCTGGCCGATACCATCGGTTCATGAGTGAAGTGTTCCAGGCGTTCACCGAGCCGATGCAGTAGAGATCGCGAGCCACGCTGAGCTAACCGTCTCACCCCAATGGCCAGCAGGAACGCTCAGTCAAAACAATGGTTCAAACTCTTCGTGTGTATGTAGCGGACCCGATTCAGGCTGACTGGGACGATATCGCCGAGAAACGGGTACATACTATCAACAATTCCCGAGCCACCACTCGGCGAGAAACACCGTTCTATCTCGTGCACGGGTGGGACGCCCAGTCCACTCTGAAGGCCGTTACGTCAACTACCCATCGAGTTCTACAGACGCCATGCAGTGGCGACGAGATGCTAACCGTCAGCTTGAAATCGCCTTACAACTGACCAACTAGTCGAGAAAGCTCGCCGAGTTGAGGAACACAATACTCGACTCAGCAGAAAGGAGGAGAGAGCACTACCAAACTTTGGCGGAGCCAACTGAGGAAGGAGACCATCCACTGACTCAGCTGAGTCCCATAAGTCACTGTTCCGGACGGGAGATCAAGTACGGCTGGCTGTTCGTGGAACGAGTCAAGTCAGGTCTAAAGAAGAAGTTGGCACATCGGTGACGCTGTTCATTCAGGGCGAAGAAGAAGATTGAGGAATTTGCGTTCGAGCTGGAACACCTTGACAAGAGTACCTATATATTTTACCCGGTAGTCCATGTATCTCGGCTGAAGAAGGTCACGGACTTGGGGCAGCGACTCACCGTTCCGTTGGTTGATGAACTCAGTGAGGATCAGCGGTTCAACTTCGATGAGGAACTGCTGCCGGAATACAGCTGGGAACTCGATGATGAATCAGACAAGTACGAAATGGAAGCAATACTAGATGACTAAATGTCTCAGTCAACGAGCTCCAGTCGAGCTCAGAGACTATTCAAGGGCAAGTGGGTTGGATATAACGAGCCAACTTGGGAATCTATCGGTAATGTGTCATGCGGAGGGCTGTTGTTCGATTACTTGCGGAACAAGAAGCGTGAAAACCGTCTGCAAATTATGCAGGTTGGAGACGAGGACTAAAATCTTCTGCACCACATGTGTGACCACCACCGAGTGACCAAGCCGGCTCGGCGGACTGGAAAGGTTACAGCAAATGCATTTGCGAAATGATGGAATTACGAACCTAGCTGAGCTCTTTCGAGACCACTTACGAACTACCTACTACTCAGCTGGAAGGAAGAAACACTCACGTGGAGACGTCATCCGAAGCCTCGAGGACGCTCTCGAAGATGTCCAACTCCTCGCGGTTGGCAGGAGTCCGCGCTTAGACGGAGCACGCAGGAGGAGTCGGCGCACCGGAACACAGATCCTCGGTGACCTGGTCATGGACGTACTCATAGTCGAACTCGGCAGACGAACTCCGGATGCAACGGCAGGAAGCCATCGTTTTATGGGTGCAGTGTCGGCTGTCGGAGCCGCCAAGCACGCCGCGATTCCTTTTGGGCGATCATACGGACCAGTGAGTCCACGCATGCATCTCGAACATGATGATGCTGCCCGTCACGAGAAACTGTGGTTGGATGGAGTTCTTCAACATCTAGTACACCGAACTACACTTCTAATAGAGAACTGTAGTTCGTGGAATAACCGGGTGTTTTGGAACTTTTTTTTGGCTTACAGTTCCAGGAGTTGCTATGAGCCGGATCAGCTTGTATTCGCCGATGAGATCACGAAAGATGGACGGTCAATGCTGCGCACACACGCATGGTCACCTCGGGGCAGCCTACAGTTGTATCACTTCCGTTTTTACGTGGAAAAGGGTTTCATTGCTTGCGTCGACTGATGTGACGGGATTTTTTGCTGGGGTCAAGTAGAAGGCAGATTCACTCGATCAGCTTTTCATGAAGTACTGCGTACAAATATTTTACCCTATCGAATCCGTGGCCACTTCCAGCCGCCCTCTCATCAATCATTCGTTGCTGCTCGTCCACATACTGGAGTTGTCAAAATGTTGTCCTCCATATACAGGGTTGTCGCCCGCCCCACAGGCACTTGCTTTTCGCGCAAAAACTCAGCTACACAAGGACATTTTGCTAATTGCCGGTTTAAGATTAGAATTGGAAGTGGTAATGCACGCAGCTATTGACCGTTTTGATAATCGCCGGTTTAAGATTAGAGTAACCCTAACCACCCACCAAGCCGGTTTAAGAAAGCTTAATATGGCGACAAAATCAATGAAAGCGACAATACATGTAAGAGCATAATGTCAGGTGTGTCAACTGCTGCGCGTAGATTGCCTCGATGTGCAATCGCGACTCAACGCATTTCGCTGTCAGTCAGCTGCCTAACGAACGAAGGCACAAGCTCTCACGTTGACGACGGCGCGTAGGAACCGCCTCGCGTAGCCCTGTCACTGCTTGCTCTCTACTACGCCGAAGTGTTCGACGATGATCACTTGGCCGCCGCTCTCCTCAAAGGCGGGCCGACAGCATGATTTTTGTTTCGAATCTAATATTTGTAGAACGCCTGCCGAGTTGGTGTGCACTAACCTAAATATCGGATGATTTGCTGGGTCCACCAGGTGGCCCCATTGAGATATTTGGTAGATAGTTACATACTGGTTACTTCGGAAAAAACCTGATTCCCCGGAAAAGACTGTATATTTTACGGGTGAAAGGGCTTCACGCGAATAATCGAATAACCCAGGAAAGACATGGCCTCTCGGGTTTGTGGATGCACATTTCCCGATTTACCGTGTCTTTCTCGCTCCCATATACAAGACCAAGTCAAAATCCTCGTGTACGATGGCCCGCCAGTCACGCAGTGCTCAATCCGCTCGCGGTAGTCAGCCTGCCCGTGGTGATCAAGCCGAACGCGACCATGCTGAGGCAGTTCTGAGTTGCATCACTTAGCCAGGCTGAGAAGAGCAACAACGACAAAATATCGAGCGACCGCGTGCTCGTGGAAAATTATTTTGGACGCCTGAACCAACTCTGGCGTGTTACTTCAGACAAGTACAGGTGGAGCGTCACCCACCTTGTACGACCACATATTCCGCCTTAGCGTCGTGTTCACTAACTACCACGTTTCGCTTAACCCGCTGCGCGCGCAAAACGGTGAGTGGTATCGCCAGGCTCAACACAAACTCATGCAGCTAGGCCTGAAGATCAAAGAAAAAGGCGACTTGCACAGGAGAAGTGTCGTGCTAAGAAGCGTAGACGCCAGTCTACCGATGTGGGCAACCTGGGCGGCGGCCAGCGAAGACGCTTTGCCCCAACTTAGCTAGGCATTCTAACGCGTATTGTAGCCTCTGTCAATTTTTTAGTGCCTTAGATATTCGTGAAATACATTGTCTTTCTTGTGTAGTTACGAAAATCCTGGAAGAGTGATGCCTTCGCGAATAAGTGCACATTCTCCCGAATTACCTTTTCATTCTCGGGATACTCGATCTTCCATGTGTTTCCTTTCTCTTTGCTGAAATTACCGATAATTCGAAAAAGATGGGATCTTTGCCGAGGTGGCAACGAACTAGGTCAGTGACCTTCTATACCGCAATATTTAACGTATGAGAATATTTTCGGTGGAGTTAATTAAGGACCCAAACTTCTAACATTGTATAAATATTCGTTGTAGGCGCTCTATTAGAGTATTTCGTTCACGTGATGCAATCTGTCCTCCGACAGATTTCTAGATGTGTAGATGGTATGGCTAGAATGGTGAATATTGCTCTCTCACTCCTGCACTGCTCACTGGGGCCGTTGACACTGACAAGCATAGTGCGGACGATGAAGACGAGTTCAACGACGCGTCTACGAGCGCTGCCACCGCAATGCCGGCGAGGGGCGAGACCACCCGCAAGCAGTGTCAGCGAGACAGAAGCAGTCTGATGAGGGTGGATTTGCCACGGAACTCGAGATCTCTGTAAATACGCCTTCATCAGACTGCTTCTGTCTCCTGCCAGGAAATGGCGCTGCGTTTAAGCTGGCCTCATCCGGTATTCGACTAATTTCAAGCGCTAGAACACGGGTTACGGGGCGGCGAGTCTTCCCACTCGGTGACACCGGCATTAGAACGTATAATAGTTACGCAGTCGAAGGCCGTGATGTCACGACCCTCTACTACCGCAATACGCTCATTGAACAAATGGCGGGCCCGATCCCGTTCGTTCGAGCCACTGGGTTCATCGATAGTTAGCAGCGCGACATTATCGGAATATCTGTTGCCTTGCATCCCATGTGGGCCCGCCGCGCTTGCTTGGAGATGCCGTGATCGCTACTGAGTGGTGGGCTTGCCAGAGAGTGCATTTGGCGTGCGTGGGTGAGGGTCACATCAACTTAAAAGTAGCTCCTCGGGTCTGTACCGAATCTAGACATCTAGACACCTGTACGAGATCTGTACACGATTTTTTAGACTCGAAATCTGTACGAAAATAGCCCACGGGAGTCGGTCCATTAATAGAAGTACAGACAAAGACGCAGAAATCCGGCACCACGGAATGACATCCCCCATAGTAAAATAACAAGAAATCCCGTCCATTACCACAGGGAACTGCAGATAAAACACACGCAATTCTATATAAAGTACTTAAAAGTATATGATACCTATATACAAAAATGAAGCCGATTGGCTAGAGAGGTCCACATCCATGGCCGGATATTTGTGTCGGCTGGATTTCTGCGTCGTTGTATACCGGTATTGTGCTCGCAGCACCAGATCAATTATTTGATCATTCAGGTGGACATAAAACACACGTGTGCCCTTGCAGACCCCCCCTCCAGATTTATATTCTGAAGAGGCCCCCCCGACCCCCCTTCAAGCAGACTATTGGCCAAAAGCGGCTCTAAATCACAGATTTTCTCTTTCCATTCGGGTTCCGGGCGGCGTCGATGGAGAAGCTCTCAGCGACGCCGCTGTCCGAGCACCGGTCGTGGTAAGCCCGTGCATCTGCCTGCGGCGCTGTCGATGCAGAAGTTAATGGCGACGCTCTGTCCGCGCAGTGGAAGTTCTCGTTCGTGATGAGACCGCGCTTCTACCGGCGTTGCGAGACGACGCTCGAGCTGACCGACAACTACTGGACGCACACCATGGACATCAGCGGCTACGCGGTGCGCGTGGTGGACTCGGGCCGCGTGCTGTTCACACGTGCGGTAGCAGCTTGAGCAGCAACTGCTGGTTCATCGTCAGCAGTCGGCGCGCGTCGTAACTATAGGCGTCATCCTCGCACGCCTGCAGCGAGTCGATATCCAACCGCAGGAGGAGTTGCAGTTCGCACCGACTGGCCAAGGCGGTGAGCCCCAGCAACCACGCGCCTACGTACAAAGTCCATCATGCCACTGGCGCATGCTGCCCACTATCGACGGCGAGGCGGCGGGCGACTGCACCAAGTGGCTCGTGGACGAGTACAGCATCCCTGTAGCGCCCAAGAGATGACTCCAACGCGGCAGCTTCGACGTGTATTTCGTCAAGCGCCGCCAGCCCACGACCAAGGTGCTCACTACGCATTAGGTCAAGTTCGTGAAGTATGCTGTCTGCCGGGGCAATTTTCTTTTTCTCGGAGCCTTGCCTGACCCTCTGGAATTTGCTCGCGGTACTGGCGTAGCGTCCGCATCCGCATTGTTTGAAATCCCGTCACCCCAAGGCTCAACACCACCACCTGCATTATAGATCGCCTCTTCATCGGTAGTCTCGGGAAAGTAATTCGGGTAATCGTACTCGTAGTCATTTTCGGTTCGATCATCGGTTTGCCGGCTCTCGGTAACCCCATTGTCAGCATCATTGGTTACCACTCCATTATTTTTGGAGTCGATACTCTGCTTGCTTGGCGAGCTGTAGATCCACCGCTGGGTTTCTCGTTCTCATCAGTATCTTTTCGAGGGCTGTCATGGCCTACCGTCCCGGTAGCATCGATGACTTCAGCTGGAGCTGAGTTTTCGAGCATTGCTTGACGTGCTGCTTTCTGGCGACGCCTAAACTTCTCCAATTTGTCAGGGCAGTTCAGATTGGAGGCAGGCTCCCAGCTCGTTTGGGAATATCCCTTCCATTTCACCTCGAAGTAAGACAAGCCAAAACGAAAAGTTTCACGAAGAATTTTTTCCACTTCGTACACTTCCTCCAAGCCTGGGCACCATTACTACAGTTAGTACATTTTTTTTTCCTAAACCAACATGAGAGCATGTGGCAAACACGTGCTGTTTGTTACCTTCAGAACCCTCTTGGTGGTTTGCAGGGATTTTAGCCGTCACGTGGCTACCTCGGTCAGGCAAGTCCGCTTTTCGGGTAGCTTTTTTCTTCAACGCGCGTGTCTCTTGAAGTTGTGCCGCCTTGAACTTGTTGAGGAGCTCAGGACATTGCAAATTCGATTCCGGCTCCCACGACGTCTCGTCGTAACCCTTCCCCTTCACAAGGCGAACCGCTGCTTAGCTGAGGTTGGCGACCCGCACGAAGAGGCAAAAGCGTTGTCGGTTGCCACTGGATGTGGTCGCAGAGGGCATCTGTGCTGTATCTCGGCCATGTGGTGAATGCAAGCAAGCTTTCACTTCTAATACTTCTTGTTGAAATGAATTCATGTCAATACATGTAACGCGAAAATGGGAGTTGTCACGAGTGTTGTGTCGTCGTCACTTCTAATACTACGTAGTAGACTTTGGACACTTGTTGTGCCAAGCTCTGCGGGTTGATCACTGACATTCAAATGGTTTGGGTGTTTGCGAATTAATTGATTTGCTGCTGCGGGATACCCTCCACTGTAGTAGCAGTACTATTACAAGTCAACAATAGTTTGAATAAAATCTAAGCTACTACTACTATAGTAATCAGTAGTTCACCCTGTCGCCCTGATAGTACTCTAAGTTACTGCCGAGGTCCAGAACAAAGTTTTGATGGATGCGCTTGTACGCTCGCGTACAACGGCTACCTCAGGTACTCCCGCCACAGCAGACGTGGTGGTTAACGGTTCTGGGGACGTCTACATAGCTGAGATCGACGAAGTGATCATAGAATCTTGCGCGACGCGCACCGCAAAGTGTTCCGGGAATTGTGCACACAGCTTCCCCCATGGTTGTAAGCACGCTGCAACCCCCAAATTTAGATCTGGTGCCCTGCGTCATCGATGAAGTGGTGCTTTACGGCGTCGTCGGATGATATCTATTCATTGAGGTGTCAAGACGAAGCAGATAAGGAACTGAAGAAGTGATATTAATACAACTACACTGTACAATCGCTGGGATGAAGGTTGGGGATAACAAGCTGCAGATGAAAAACTTCACGCCGAAGACTTCGTACGTCTGCTTCTGGTTCGTAAAAACGACAAGGTGGGCTGGGGTGTTCTGATACGTCGCACTCCGAGCAAAACCGTTTCCTCATTCGCCCGTTCGACACTCAGTAATTAATAGTATTATAGTACTACTACTGCAGTAGTTTAGGATGTTGGCATGGCAAATTACTGCCAGTAACAGCGAGATAGGTTTTCGGTCATTTTATGCACGACCACGTGTATACTTTTTGGTCGGATGGCCCAGTCGGGCAATTTACTCACTTCCTTTTCTAAAAAAATGGTCCTTCTGAAAGCCTCTATTAATAATAGCACGGGGGTCCTAATTTTATGGAGTACCGGACAGCTCCTCTCCAACAATCTTTTGGTTCTAGTATTACTCACTACCTATATAGTCCGTAATCCGTAGCAAGCACCGCGAACGAGATCTCGGCGACAGAATCGAATGTGCTGCAGAACAAGGCACCCACCTCTGGCGATGGTCCACCAACGCGGGAGCTGATCGGCTATGATGAGGAGAGGGTGACGAAGAGTGGAGGTGGAAGAAGACGCACACCAGTAAGGGGACCAGGGTATCTTTATCCTTCGTTACAAGAGTCGATAATGGAAGATGGCTGAGCAGCAGCTCTTTCGTAGGAGTAAATGACCGGCGAAAAATGGCCATTCGGACCTTAATTGCTTAAAGGTACCCTTTAGATCAAAGGTGAGCCCTTACGTAGGACCTCAGACACAAAGGTAAATCCCAACCATCTGCATCGCAAATCCTACCATGAGCCCTAACCCCTCCTGC
>KE562811.1:0-12425 GCA_000443045.1 Phytophthora x cambivora | reverse complement strand
AACAGTGCAGCTAAGCGCCTCTCGGGTGTAACGGAGTCGCACACCGAGAAAGACGAGCTCGTGGATGAGCTCATATTGAGAATGGACGAATTGAAAGCTGAAAAGGCCGCCAAGCAGAAAGCAAGGGAGGAAAAAAACGCTGCAAGTGAGAGTGCTGTGCGAAACTATACGCCGTATCGCTGTCGAACGTCTGAAACGGACGCGAGAGGCGGACGGTGGGTCAGATGAAAGCCCTGGGCGAACCAACAAGTTCGCCAAGCTGGCTGAGATCCTGCAGTCCCAGAGGGAGCAGGAACTCACCGTGCGTCGCGAGCAATGGGAGCAAGAGCGCCATGATCGTCGTAATCTTGAGCAGCGCTTTATGCGTTTGCTAGAACACTTAGCAAATAAGAAGTAAATAGAACTGTGGTTGGTTCTTTCATTTATTGAGTTAATAGGACTGGTCTAAATAGTCCCCAAGTGAAGGAGGTGCAACATCGAAGAAGCGACTAATCTGGTTGCCGCCATAATAACAGCAGTGACAGTTTGTCAAAAACATCGCTAGCCGTACAAACCTTCCTACAGGACTTAGACGAACTTTAAGATCTATCTTTTAATCGATAAAAGACCATAGTCGTTTCATGATCCCAAAGTTCCACTCGACAGCAGTTTGTACTGCACTCATCTGCTTGTTGAAAATCGTTGCATCAGTGGACAGCACCACATCCTTGAATCGCGTGACAACGAAATCGCTTACTGAATATGCAGGGTCGCCAAAGATCGCTTTGCCATCGAAAACATCTGCATTCTCGCGAAAAAAATGTAGGAGGCGGCTAGCTGCAAATACAGTAGTGTCGTGTCGGCGGCCTTCAAACGGCCCAAAAAAATGCATAAATAGTCCGTCTGGTGTAGTCAAACCTAGTCGAATAAATAATTTGTCAAACAACTATAAGCACCACTCATACAATTAGCCGATGTCATGTTACCTTGAAATAGAAGACAGTGCAGTCGCTTATGGCCGCTGTAGACTTGACGCTGTAGGTTCTCAGATCGATGCCCTTTGCGGGGCGAAGGGTGGCATATTCTGATCTTTGTCCCGTCGGGAAAAGCGAACAGGCTGGACACGGAGGTTCGGCGCTCGACCGCCGCACAGTATGCACCCATTTGCCTTCGAGCTAGCTCTAGGTGGAAATACATGTGATCGATGTACCTTGCGTCTACATACTCAACTAGAACACAGATAATCAGCAACGACAGAGATCAAATTATAGCAATGGAACACGTACCCATCCAAAGGAATATACGACTTAACGCCGGTCTTGATCGGCCGAAGGTGCCATGTCATGCAGGCGGCGGGGAAGGCTGAGCCGGTAGAGAAGGAGTGCTGTGGCTTCTTCAGCTTGGCACCGGTCGTTGCTCTCCGTCACAATGACAGCAGGAAGTGTAAACAGTCGCACAAGAAGGCGCACACCGCGCACGTCGAACCGGAAGTCGAGTTCTGCGTTGGCATCGCAGTATGCGCCGAGGTTAAGCCGCACAGCAGGAATCAGGGATCGTTCTGGGGTCTCGAAGCAGCCGGCTTGTAGCAAAGCAACCCACAGTGCTTCCTTCCCGAACGAGCTGAGTAGTGCTAGCAACTCCAGTGCTTCAGCTTGGGTGAACTGCATTGTCGAACTCAGGGTGTACTGCTTGCTGTCTTACTCTCTACAAAATGAATATGACTGGCTATAATACGGTTGGTTGGAACGCCGTGGAAGTTGACGCAGCGAAACTTCTGTGCGGCAAAATCATCACCATCAGATCTAGTTACTTTTCTGGTGGAAAAGTGAAGGTAATGGATTGCACGAAACCTCTCTAGCAAGTGCTTTGATTTTTTTAAGGTATACCCCTCATTTGCACCGGGAACACTCCAAGCTCACGATACGAATCGGCAAGAACCTGACACAGCGTTTTCTGGAGAAAAAGGTCAACATTCCATTTGAACAAATGTACAACGCACATTCAGCACAACGTACCACGTGAGCAAGTTTGTATCTACAAACTTGGAGTCCTGGTTCATCAGTAGAGCGATAGTACGCCACGCATAGTCCTTGCCGGCTTCTTCCCCCTTGCTCAAGATAATGGATTCCGTGAACGCTGCGAGGGATTTTTTTCATCCGTACCTCTTCCTTGGATTCAGATCGAACTGCAGACTTCTTATCAGCTTTTATGCTTTCTGCAGTTGCACTCACGTGCGGATTTCGGTCCTGTATTACGCCCCAGATAATCCTCCACCAACCAGTAATAGTATGCAATACTATGGCTCTGTCCGCCGAGACTGACGGACAACAGCCGGCGAACGAGGACAAGGGCGAGTGAAGACAGCGGCAGCGAGGACCAAGGAGATCAAGACGCGCAGGACAGGGCAAGATGCAGCAGCAGCAGGACGACACGGGTTGCGACGGGCCGATGGGCGGTGGGTCGACCCGCCAGAAGATCGCCCACCTGGCCGGCAGAAGTTCGCGAGCCTCGAAAGGCCGCGGAGGAGAGATGACCAACACGCACAAGTGGCGAATACGACGGACGAAGGGCGAGACGACATCGAGGTTTTAATGGACGGCCAGGAGCCACCGCCGAGAGTCGCTGGGTTGAACCCACCTGGCAGTGGGCGTGCATGTGTAGGGTAGAGAAGCCGGTAGTTCGCTATTTGCCGTGAGGTACTGAGGCGAGCTACAAGAGAGCAGCTAGCACGCCGCGAGGTGACGACAGCTAAGTGAATACAAGACATTGATCTTGTAGCTAGAGCACGCACGCGTAGGAAGGAAGCATGCAGCAGCGTAAGTGTTAGGCAAAGCTTGAACGGTGGCCAGAGTGTGCAAGGATACGGGTAGATTAACCCCGTTGGTGTAGTGGAGTATCTGCAGCCTACCCCTCAGGTTGCTTGACAGTCTAAGAGAGGTATCGAAGCACCCGGGTAGATTATCCCCGCCGACGGAGCGGCCTGAGCAACCAGAGACAGATCTCCGTGCCTCCGTTCGCACCTGAGCGGCCACGCAGAGATTGGAAGTCGAATGCTGCGACTGTCTGTATTTTAAATTTGTCTAGACTGTATAGTGGCAGCCGGCAGACATTGCCACCGGGTACCTGTCTTGTAGCTCGAGACAGACCTGGCACGTGTGTGAGCTGAGCTAAGCACGACTGTTACTTGGTGGAATTCATACAGGGGCCTACCAACACGGTTGTCGACTCGACTGAGCGGCTTCACGAGGCCTGGCCCAGAGGCACGAACCAACCAAAGGAGGAAGAAGAAGAGCAGCAGCGACCAGCAGCTAGAAGAAACAAACATCAAAAAGAAGAACAAGCAAACGTGATATTGAGATTAGCATGACTATCACGACGAGATCGGCAGCGTCAACAGGCCGACGGTCGACCACGACAAATCGGAGTGTCACAGGCGCCAGCAGCAGCAGACGACCACGAACGACGAAGAGACAGCGAACGACCAGGACACGACTGCGACTGGCGAACGAAGATGGCAGCGCGGAGGACGTCGAAGTCAGCAGCTCGGTCGCCGTCCGCGTGGCCAACAACGGTGAACCGGACGGCGACGACGACCCGGACGATGACGCCGCCGACGACGAAGACAGCAATCGCGACGCCAATGACGGCGACGAGAACGACGACCACAGCAACCAGGACGACAGCAACAACCGCGGCAGTGGTGGTGGCAACCACGACGGAGACGACCCCGGCGACGACGCCGATAAGCAGCAGCAACGACCACAGCGGCCAGCACGGCCCAGCATACCAGTTGCTCGCAGCGAACCGCACTAGATCGGGCAGGACGACACGCTGGAGTCGATGGGCTGGTGGGACGCTCTCACGCCGGGGCAGCAGAGCGCCATGATGCAGCGATTCGTGATCCAGACCCCGGTGGCGACGACACCCACGGCACCATCACCAACGCCAACCCCCGTGGTCATTCAGCCACGGAGGAACAAACTGAAGACGCTGCACATCGAGGACTTCCGCGGCACACCGACCGAGTTGATCGAAGCCTGGCTGTCGACCGTGCAGCAGGCAGTACAGCGGCAAGCAATGCCGGGCGGCGAGACGTGGACGTCAGCGGAGCTGTACTACGGAGTGACGGCGCACCTAAAGGGGGACGCAAACAAGTGGTTAGTGATCATGAGTGAGGGACTGGAGGCCGAGGATTGCATGTTCGAATACCTGGCCAGCCACCTGCGCAAGAAGTACGGCTGGCATGAGAATACGTGGCAGATCCAGAAGCGCCTCGGCAAACGCGAGCAGCAGCCTGGTGAACGAGTAGACAGCTTCGCTTATAGCCTGGCCAACATTGGATTTGGAAAACGAGTGTCAGCAGAGGCACAACTGGAGGCATTCTTCGACGGCCTCAACAACCAAGAAGCTGCCGCACACATGCGCACCATGGAACCGCAGACGCTCAGCGAGGCCGTGGAGTTCACGATCAACGGCTACGGCGAGTACGGCAAGGGGCGGAAGGTCACGAGCTGGCGCAGCGCCCAGCGGCACTACCGCAAGGGCAAGGCGGACGCGAAAGAGGCCGGCACCGTGCCGCCGAAGAAGAGCGAGGCCAAACCTGAAGTGGCCGATCTCATCAATTGGAAGCAATTAGGACTAGGGTTCGGTGGCAGCGATGTGGGGCCCAGATACGATGACGCGGGAAAAATGATCAGCGGATTGGCCAATACGGCTGGACTCAAAGATGGAGCGCTCCCATTGGCTGCGCTGCAGGCGGTTTCAGCTGGGATGGGACAGGCAGCAGCTGCAAGCATCCCAGCCACAAAGGTGGAAACCAGTAAGACAAAGACGGCACACACGCTGGAAGTGAAGGCCGAAGCCCGACCAGCTGAGAGCGCCGACTTACCGGTGTTCGCGCAGCCCCCAACGACCAACCAGCGGCAGGGCGGAGGACAGCAGTTCGGCGGACGCGGCGGCGGCGGCGACTACTACGGTCGGCAGTACGATGGCGGCGGCTACGGTGGTGGAGGACGTGGAGGCTACGGCGGCGGTGCACGCGGTGGCTACGGCGGAGGACGAGGCGGCTTCGGAGGCGGCGGACGAAGCGGCGGCCGAGGTAACGCGGGTGCCCTGAGCTACTAGGGCCCAGCGACGGGAGGCCGATCATACAGCGCAAGGCCGAGTCCACGTGCCACTACTGCGGACAGAAAGGCCACTGGTGGCGCGAGTGCCGCGTGCGCATCGCAGGCACGCAGCCCCCGGTCAACCAGCAGCCCCCAGCGGCACGACGACGCCGAGCACCTCAGCGACAGCGCGAAACGAGGCGGGGCCCGGCGAGGACGAATTCTCCCAGGAGGTGACGGTCGTGGTCACGAGCACAAGTGGCCCGGACGAGAAGTGCGAGTTGGCGCAACGCGTGCAGTCGAGTGATCGTGCGGCACGTGCTCGACCCCAAGACCCGAGAGATGGACAAGTCAAGGGGAAGAGTGGCGGTGTGGAGGACGTCAACGGGTGCGGCGACAAGAAGGACGGCGGCGCGGACGCGGTCGTCGCCAGCAGCAACCAGGAGTTGTGCGTCGGTGTCAGCGCTGACGTCGACTTTGACGAGAAGAGCGGCAGTCCAGACGTGGTCGCCGGCAGTGGTGATTCGGATGCAGTCGTCCGTGACGATGAGGAAGAAGAGAGTGACGATGCGGAAGAAGTCGGCGGCGGTGGTGCAGAAGACGTCATCGGCGGCAGTGATGGAAAGAGCGGCGGCACTGAAGAAGTCGTCGGCGGAGGTGCCGAAGCAGTCGCAGGTGGCGGTGCAGAATATGTTGTCAGCGGCGATGCGGATGCAGCCGGCGACAGCAGTGAGGGGAAGGCGATCGTCGCAGACAGCGACAAAGGGAAGGACGGCAGCACGGATACCGTCAGTGGTAGAAGCAAGGGGAAGAGCGGCGACTCGGACCCGCAGGCACGTCACGTGCTAGGCAAGTGGCGGAGGAGCACGGCGAGACGCGATGCAGTCGGTGGACATCGGTCATCGGACATGGTGGCGGTGCAAGAAGTGGGCGGCAGCCCGGGGATGAGCACGACACCTAGGGCAACGGTGAGATGGATGACGAGACTGGCCAGCGCGACCAGTCGGCGGAGGTGACGGCTGACTCAACAACACCGAGACCGGAGACGACAGCGACAAAAGTGGTGCGCGTTTCCCCACGTGGAGTGCAGAGAACGCCACTGCTTGTCAGTGGAGGCCGGACTACAGCACGACGTCGGCGACAACGGCGTGCGGAAGGCGCTTTGGCGGCAGCCAACGGCATACTGGCGTCCGAGTTTCGAGAGCAGCACCAAGAGAGAGCGAAGGTGCTGCGCACGATGGTGAAGCGGCTGGTCGACGGACTACACGGAGACCTGAACGGCTCGACGAACGTCGGCAGGCAGTGCAGGCGGTCGTCGCCGTGGTGAAGAAGGCCGAGAGGAGAAGGCCGAGACTGGAGAAGGGCGCGTCCACGACAGCGCCTGCAGGTCGCACCGGCAGCGAGCTGCGCCCATAGGCGAGGACGTATGGCTTCATCATGTGCAAGCCTGCGAAGACGGCGCACCACAGGCACTCGACAAAGAAGAGTCTCTTGCAGAGATGCGGGCCCTACGAAGGGGCGCGACGAAGGAAGCCAAGAAGTTCCGCGCAACAGCAGCGGATGTATGAGCAGCTCGAGGAGATGAGCAAGGCCAAGATGAGGCACAATCAGCCTCAGATGCGGGCGTCCTATTGCTACGAGAAGCGCGGTGGGTACGGAGACGTCGAGCTGGTCGACGATGGCAAGGGCAAGTTGGTTTGCAAGGCCCAGCTCCGGGCAGCAAGCAGCGGCGAGCCGACAAGTCTGCCGACAGCGCTGCTAGCCGTATCGAAGGCACGCACGCTCGAGGTTCGGCTCGACGCGTGCGCACAGTTCAGTGTGGCGGACATCGAGCTCCGGAAGTACGGCAGGTGCCTTACACGAGATACACCAGTTGATGTTGTTGAAGGATTTGGCGGTGGGCAAGTCCGCGTGCTTGGAGTGTGGCGTTTCGTGGGAACTACGGTCTATCAGCAGCGAAAAGCTATGGATGCATTGCTGGTGGAAGTGAGATGCTGATTGGAGAATACTGGATGGCCGAGCACCAAGTCAAGTTGGACTTCGGTAAGCGTAAATTAAAGTACCATGATGACCATGGCCAGAAGGTCATCTTGCTATTCGTGTGTCACGGGGTGACCCCGTTGATGCAAGCCCCGGGCAGGTGGCAGGCGACTGTGCGACTTGCCAAGACTGTGAAGCTGGGGACCAACACCCGGAGCATTGTTCGCATGGAGGTGGATGCAGCCGACGGCACGACAGGGATATCCCTGCCGAAACCGACGTCTAAACGACATCTATTGCTAGTGCCGACGGCGGACACCGTGCGCGATGGAGTGATTCGAGTGGCAGTGCTGAATGTGGAGGGCCGTCGTGAGAAACTACCTGGGCGTGACGTATTGGGGACATGGGTCCCGACTGACGAGACTATGCAGTTGTTGGAGATGAACGGCGAGCTGGAGAGAGCGCGCGTGGCCGAGTGGGTCGCCAAGTTGAAGAAGGACGACGCAGCGCCGCTGACGAACGAGGACAGCCTCGGCATCGGCGAAATGCGGCCGGAGGAACGTGACTTGGTGGATCCGCTGCTGCGGCAGTACGCCAACATCGTGGAGAAGAAGACGGGGTGCCCGCCCCTGGCTCAGACGGAGGTGGTGCATCACATCAATACCGGGGACGCAGCCCCGATAATGATGCGTAGGCGAAGACATGCAGTGTCGGAGAATGCGATCATCAACAAGGAGGTGGGTGATATGTTGCAGGACGGTGTGATTGAGGAAGGCGCAGACGCATGGGGCTTTCCTGTCGTTCTAGTGCGCAAGAAGGATGGAAGTGTGCGATTTTGTATTGATTACCGCGCGTTAAACGCCGTGACTGTGAAAGATGTGTACCCACTGCCCCGGTTGGATGAAACATTGGAGGCTCTCTACGATTCAAGGATATTCACTGGTCTAGATCTCCACGCAGGCTATTGGCAGCTTGCTGTAGCGCAGCAGGACAAGCCAAAGACGGCGTTCACGACACGGCGTGGACTATTCCAGTTCTGCCGGATGCCCTTCGGGCTATGCAACGCCTCGAGCACTTTTCAACGATTAATGGACCGTGTGCTTCGTGGATTGACGTGGGTTTGCTGTCTAGTCTACCTGGATGATGTAATTATTTTCACGATGGGTTCGGTGGCCAGACATGTAGTGGAGTTAGCTGCCGTCCTCGAGCGATTGTCGGCAGCAGGGCTCAGTTTGAAGGCGTCTAAGTGTTCATTCGCGACTACGCACATGGAATATTTGGGACACGACCTGACTACAGAAGGGATACGTCCTACTGAAAGACTGGTGAAAGCAGTGGCTGAGTTCCCGAGGCCGACTGATCCAGCCGAAGTGAGACGATTTGTTGCCCTATCTGGCTACTACCGGCGGTTCCTACCCTCGTTTGGCGCCCGCATGGCGCCTCTTACGAAGCTGCCGAGGAAGACTACTGAGTGGGAATGGGGCAGCGAGCAGGAGAAGGCATTTGTTTGGGCAAAAGCATGGCTGAGCATAATGCCCGTGCCTATTTACCCCGAATATCGGCTATCGTTCAAACTATCTACGGATGCCTCGAAGACTGGGCTGGGAGCTGTTCTGTCGCAGGACCAGGGCAAGGGTGATCAGCCTGTGGCCTACGCTTCCAATGTCAACAATCCTACGGTGGCTAAGTATAACATTTCTGAGCTTGAGTGTTTGGCCGTGGTTTGGGCCGTGCGTCTGTTCCGACCGCACTTGTAGGGCCGCAAGTTTACGATTGTCACGGACCACGTGGCGCTCAAGTGGCTGATGACTACGAATGAGCCGGCCGGACAACTCCACCGCTGGGCATTAACTTTGCAAGAGTTTGACTTTGAGGTCGTCTATCGACCTGGGAGAGAGAACCACGTGGCAGACGCTCTGTCACGAGGTCCAATGCAGGAAGGTGAGGCGAATAACAGTGAGCGTGGGGCCACGCAAGACGACCTCGCGATAGGCAGGCAGTGCATGGATGGCGATAAAGACATGTGTTACGACTCGACGCCCGAGGAAGCGACTCCGGACGACCTCGCGTCGCGTAGAGCGACTGTGGCGGTAGTAGTCGGCAAGCGGGAGGAGCAGTGTTTGACGATGGAGATGATTGCCACCGCAGTGGCGATGCAGATCGTGCCCGCCACGCACAGACGAACTACCGTACGGGCGGTGACGAGTAGTGGTGCGGATGAAGCACCAAGCGGCGCAGCCGCAGCAGCAGATGCAGCGCCGATGGTGGCCGGCGAGGCATTGCCGTCACCAGACGCCCGACTAGAACTGGAGAATGAGATTGATCGGGCCGTGGACGACGTGGTCCGAGCGGTCATTGTGCAGCGTATGGAGGCCGCTGAGTTCGGTTTAGTGCAGTTCATGGACGAGGACGTGAAATGAGAGCAGGCTAAGTCAGTCATGGTCCAGACCTTGAATCAGAAGGGCACGTACCGAGGTCAGCGAGTGTTCACGGGCGAGGACGGCATCGTGCATGCGGAAGTCGACGAGGGAGAGAGCCGGATGATCCTGCCTACAAAGTAAAGAAACCCGCGACAGTCTATGGGCAGGGCACCTACGTGGTCCGCAGACGTATGAGCGGCTACGGCGACTGTATTGGTGGCCTCACATGCGAGAGGATGTACGCGATTGGGTGTCCGCGTGCCAAAGACTGTGGCTCACGGAAGGCTAGACCGAGGATGGTGGTCCCGCCATTGCGGACTGTCCAGCCGAACGAGTTGATGATGGGGCGCAAGCTGCGCGACCCAGCCGGAGCAGACTAGCCTACCCGCACAGCACGCTCGAAGCCTACCACGAGGTGCTGCTGCAAGACCTGAGAACGGCGAGAGAACTGGCCGCCGTTGCAATACCGAAGACGCAGGCAAGACAGGCACTGTACTACAATAGGAGGAATGCGTGCCACCGGAGTGGCTTCAGACTACAGCAGCTAGTGTGGATCTACAGACTGACCAATGGGCCCGGCATCACGAAGTTCGGGCACAGATGGAGAGGGCCTGCCCAGATCGTCGAAGATGCTGGCTACGACAACTACTTGGTCAGAATGCTGGAGTCAGGACGAGAGCTGGTGACTCACTGCTCGTTCCTGCTCCCGTACTCCTACCCTACCAACCTACTCGAGCAGATGTCGCAGGACATTGCGCTGGACGTGCGTGAGGAAGCGAGGAAGCGATTGCAGCTGCGGACATCGACCCCGAGGACGGGGATTCGGTGCCCCAGGAGATGTCGAGCACGGGCAGCGATGTGAGCGGAGCGGCACAGCCGGGCAGTGTGACAGGCGAAGCCGACGAACAGGGGTCAGCAGACAGAGGATAGCAAGTGCAACCAGGAGTCGAAGCTGCGCCTGCGAGTGCGCCCCCACGAGCTGACCAGAAGCGGAAGCGGGTAGCCAAGCCAGTGGCTCAGCGAGGCCACCCCGACGGGGCAGACGACACCACGGCTGTAGCTACGATGACGAGCCGACGGAAGAAGGCTCGACCAGCCCAAACAACCAGCAGCAGCACTCAGCGCGATGGTGTAGCCAGCCGGACGCGGGTTCGCATCCGACAGGCGCCGTAAGCGAACGAGGGCGTAGCCGGTGATCGTGCCGAACGAGAAGAGAGTTCCGTACGCGCCTACGCCCGAGCTGGGGCACTGGACCCCGAGATCAGCAAACGAGGCCGCTGACCAGTACGCCGACACAGTGATGGAAGCGGCACCGGTGACAGGGCCGCAGGAGGCAGTGATCATGCAGCCGGGAGATGCCGACATGCAACTTGGAGACGTGACCGTACCGCCAGCAGCGCCAGTGCACGTCCCTGACGTAAGAGATGAAGAGCCAACGATCCACGTCTTTGCCGGTCAAGGCAGACGTGGAGTAGACAGCCTGGTGTCACCGCAGCCACGCCTCACGAGACTCCAGCGGCAAGAGAAGGTGGTGGAGGTGCACAGGCGTCGGTATCGAACTCGCACGGGTCGATACGTGCTCGAGTTTGAGGTGAAGAGGGTGAATCCCGATGGCAGGCCCAAGACTATCTGGATCGACCAAAACTACGAGCAGCTATGGGTGGATGGACGCCTCCGCCTTGGTGACGACGAGCATGACGTCGACGAGCAGCAGGTCGAAGGAGAGCAAGACGGCAGCCAGCGACGCAGCCCCCTTCCAACGCAGCGCGAATCGAGGACGATTCGTTGCTAGGAGAAGAGAGTAATAGTATGCAATACTATGGCTCTGTCCGCCGAGACTGACGGACAACAGCCGGCGAACGAGGACAAGGGCGAGTGAAGACAGCGGCAGCGAGGACCAAGGAGATCAAGACGCGCAGGACAGGGCAAGATGCAGCAGCAGCAGGACGACACGGGTTGCGACGGGCCGATGGGCGGTGGGTCGACCCGCCAGAAGATCGCCCACCTGGCCGGCAGAAGTTCGCGAGCCTCGAAAGGCCGCGGAGGAGAGATGACCAACACGCACAAGTGGCGAATACGACGGACGAAGGGCGAGACGACATCGAGGTTTTAATGGACGGCCAGGAGCCACCGCCGAGAGTCGCTGGGTTGAACCCACCTGGCAGTGGGCGTGCATGTGTAGGGTAGAGAAGCCGGTAGTTCGCTATTTGCCGTGAGGTACTGAGGCGAGCTACAAGAGAGCAGCTAGCACGCCGCGAGGTGACGACAGCTAAGTGAATACAAGACATTGATCTTGTAGCTAGAGCACGCACGCGTAGGAAGGAAGCAGGCAGCAGCGTAAGCGTTAGGCAAAGCTTGAACGGCGGCCGGTGTAACGGGCTGGTTACGGTTACGTAAGTAGGTAGACAGAGTTACATAAGTAGGTAGGAGCCTTATGGATACATACACAAAAGTAGGTACAGGCACACGGCTAGCGTGTGCACTGTTGTCATTACCTGATTGGATGGAAGTGGGGAGCCAGACCCATTTCAGCCAATCAGGCACCGACTTAGATTTGAGTGGTTCACAAAAAGAAAGGGAGCCCCCGCTCCCGTTCCATAAAAAAACAGAGTTAAATTTGCCCCAAACCTGACACTTGGTTCTACTATTGCAAGCTTCCTCTTGCATCTATAGTGTACGCTAGTGACGGTACTTCTTACCCCGTTACACCTGGTAGCACTTCGTAGTCCTTCCAATGACCAAGTTCGAGATGAGTGAAGACACGCCGTCGGTGACCCCNGCAATGACGCTGGAGCACACGGCGTTCCCCCACCTCACCACTGTTGAGTGGCAAGCGCTACACCGCCTCGCGGCGGTGTCCGGAGTGTGACGGGGGTCACACGCACGATAGCTAAGAGGAAGCGTAACACGCTAACCGCAACAGACGCCTGGCGTCTCTGTT
>KE562752.1:0-10404 GCA_000443045.1 Phytophthora x cambivora | reverse complement strand
TGTAACAGGTGGGCCAACGAGATGGACCCACCTGCAGCAGCAAGCAGCGGTGGACGACCACGAAGTGGCAGGGACGGTGACGCAGGGCGACGAGAAGCGGAAATCCTCGCTGGACTACCGCATGACGATGGGCGGCACGGGAGCGGTCCAAGAGGTAGTGACGGAAGCTGCGGACAGCTCCTGAGTGGCCACAATGGCGAGGAGTGGCACGGTGAAGGGCAAGACCGAGCTGCACGCGGCAGCTTGTGTCGAGTCAACGTTGAAGGACGGGGCTGGAGGGCTCGAGCAGCGAGCGGGGACCGCTCAGTACAAGATTCGAGCCGCGAGACGCAAGTGTCGCGGGTCGGAGTTGAGCAGCGGCGAGTCCACGGACCCGCAGCACACAGAGCGGAAGCTCCACGCGAACGAGAGGGAGAGGCAGACGAACGAAGGAGTGACGGAAGCGCGGAGTGACTGGTCGAAGCCGGAGACCTGCGTGGAAGACGAGAACGTGATCGTAGGGTAGTGTCGACAAGAGGTTGGCATTAGCTTGCGTGGTAGAAGAGGTTGCATAGACCCCTTTAATAAATTCGGTCGGACGCACTGAGGCGGACGATCGGGCGCAGTGACGAAGTGTTACTGTCGGCCAGAAGGTGTTGGAGTTGCGGCGACGAGAAGTAGGACCGGCGCGGCGCAGCTATACGACTTGCTCAACAAGCCGAGCAAGATAACTGGCCTGCTTCATGGTGGTCATACAGGGGCCTACTTCTACATCTACGAACGAAGCTACGGGTGTCCTGACGAGGGCCATGACGACGATGTCTCCGGCGAACACGAAGACGTCGAACAAGTCGGGCAAGTCCAGACTGAAGACGAAGGCGAAGCACTTTGAAGATGATGGTGAGGAGTCGGGCGGCCAGACGGGCGCACGACAGGGCTCCGGCAGTGCTGGACGTGGAAAGACGCGGCTGAATCAGTCACGCGAGGATCCCATCGACGAGGAGGAGAAGGAGTCGACGGTAGTGGCGCGGCAGGAGCCAGTGTCGCTGGATCCAGCGCCTGCTACCGAAGAGTCGCAGACGGCGACTTCCCCTCCGGGCGACGAGTCGGCACCCACGAACGAGGAAGCGACGGAAAGGACGACGGAAATGGAGGAGATCGCAGCAACGCTGCACCAGCTCACGACACTGGTGGCGACTATGCAGCCACCAGTGAGCACGCCGAGAGCCGTTGGACGGAACGACGAACACGTGGCGGTGGAGGTGACTACAGCAGGGCGTGACGGTCACGGTGAGGCGCGGACGGCGCCAGCGGACGAGGTGGCTGGACACGAGCAGCAGCCGCCAGCTCTAGCGACGAGCGTGGGCACGGTGGAGCCAACGCGGCGCACGGCACTAGCGACGACGGGTACGAGCACGACGAGCACGGTGGGTAGGACGACTACGACGACGATGAGTGACTGGAACGCGGTGACGGCGGCGATCCACGAGCTCGCGGGCCGACTCGAGGGTCTACAAGCGGCGCCAAGTAGTACGGCGAGGCAGGAGCCAAGCCCGACGGCGAACTGGGCGACTGTAGCTGCAGCCTTGCAGCGATTGACGATGATGGTGACGCCGGCGACGAGCGCCATGCAGCAGCAACCACCAGCACCTGCAGGCAACGAGCAACCGGTGTCGGGCGCTGTGGCTTCAGCTCCTAGGCAACCTGGGCAGCGAGGTGATGGGGGACGCAGTGGCCGACGTCGGGTAGCTGGGGGTGGACCCCCGCCTTCGGATGGGAGCGACAGCAGTTCCGACAGCTCGAGTGACGAGGAGTGGCGACCCCGTGGTGGAAGACGACGTGTGGAGAGCAGCAGTGAGTCGGAGAGCAGCGGCGCCTCGGAAGACAGCGTCGAGTACGGCTTCGGCGTTTCGGAGAGCCCCGATGAAGACTCCAGCGGTGACTCAGATGGCCGACGGGGTCACGGACGACACGGACGGCGTGGGCGACGTCGGCGCGAGCGTCACCGAGAGCACGGACGGAGACGACACGAGCGGCGGCCACGGCGCAAGAATGTGAAGGATCTGGAACTGCCGACATTTACCCCCTCACCAAAGGTGTCTGTGTCGACATGGATCGACCGGGTTGACCTTGCACTGAAGGGCGCGGAAGAGTCTGGACGTGGCAAGTGGTCCGATAAGGCCCTGTACTTCATCTTGGGAAATAAATTGATGGAAAACGCGGCCAAATGGTGGGTCGATATGGACAGACGGACGACGGAACGGAAGAGAACGTGGACCTACTTGAAGAGGGCCCTGTTGCGGCGCTACGGCGAGAAGCTGGATAAGTCTGCCGCAGAGTGGCGAGTCAGCATGCGACGCATGATGCCTGGCGAGACACATGCTGACTTCGCGGCTAGCCTACGAGACGTGGTGGGAAGGAATAAGGTCAGCGAGAGAGTGCTGCTGGCTCAGTTCTACAGATGTCTGGATAAGACGACTAAAAAGCTCGTGAAACAGCATCCGAAACCACGGACGCTGGAGGAGGCGGTCGACAAAGCAACGGAGATCGACGACCCGATGGATAACGTCGCGCAAGGTATGATCAATATCGGCCAGGCGTGGGCGACGACGCCGAGCCGATACGTGATCCCGATGAGTGGAACAATGGGCAACACGAACGTGATTCCGGGAATCAGCGGAACCGGACTGCCCTCGGAGATGGTCGGCAGTGGCAACGATGCAATGATGCAGTCGGAGGTCGAACATGTGGCCCTGTTCACGAACCCTCAAGGCGTGTACAACGCATACTCGGGCACGTGGGATCCGCCGCCCGGACACGTGTGGAACGGGAAGTACTGGAACGAGCCGAAGAAGGTGGCGAGGAAGTCATCCGTGGCAGCGAGCGGCCACGCGGAATCGAAGAAGTCGGCTGGCAAGGCAAAGGCGACGGCGTCAAGCGGAGAGGAGTCTGAGCCACGACGGAAGAAGGTGAAGGCCGCGGTAAAACAGGCCGGTGCGAATGAAGGACGCGGCAACAGCCGTCCAGCTGATGAGCGACGACGTGTTGTTAGCGGTAAGGGTGCAAGCAGCGGTGGCCAGGCAAGTGGCACCACTTGCTACCTGTGCGGAAAGTCGGGTCATTGGGCGCAGCAATGCCCCACGGGTCCAAAGTGCTACGCGTGCAACCAAAACGGGCACTACGCACGAAACTGTACGAATGAGGAGGCGAAAGCCCAGAACGACGCGTACTTGCAGACGCGTGGCACGGTGACGGTGTCGGAAAACAACGAGCGGGCGACGTAGAGGGGTTACGACGTCCGCGCAACCCTGATCATCCCCAGCAAATGAGAATGAGGACGAATGACGAAGGCGGGCGAAGTCTGACGATGACGGCGGCGCCAGAGCAAGCTGCAGTGGCTAGCGAGCGGATGGTGGCGTCACGAGGGGCCAATGGCCAGGTCCGAGGACGAGTCCGTGTGGTGACGGCGAGCGAGCTGCCCGCGAACGATGAGGAGACGAACGAAGATGACGGGACGAAGGAGGAATCGTCCGACGTCGACAATGTTGACGATGAGATGAATGAGAGGGGGCGGACGACGTGCTGCGCGTCGTGGTCGGCCGGCAATATGATGAACGAAGTAATGCAGTTGATGAGAACGGAGGCGGCGTCGAAAGACGGCGACCGAGCGGCGCGATACGTGGCTACCGTGCGGCCAGCGATGGCAACGGTACGCTTCGTGCGTGCAGAACGAGAAGAAGAGCTGCGAAGCTCTGCTGATGATGACGAGGGGCGACGTCGAGCTGGAGAAGGCGAGGCGCTACCCCGCGAAGACGATGATGACGAACGAGGTGAAGCTGGAGAAGGCGCCGGGCGACGTCAAGCTGGAGAAGGCGAGCCGGCAGCTGACTCAGCCGCAGCAGTGATCACATGCACGCTGACGGCCACTTCGACGAGCGCAGCAGTGACGACGAACGAGGCGTCAGGGATGGAGGTGACAGCCTCCGCGAAGACGAACGACGAGGACGAGGGCAACTCGAAGCCCAAGTCGATGACGAACGACGAGTCGACGACGACTGACGAGTCAATGAAGAACGAAGTAGCGCAGGCGACAGTCGGCGTGACTGACAACGAGAACAGGGACACTGAGGCGCCCGAGCTCACGGTGAGCAACGAATCAACGACGAACGATGAGTCAGCGATGAGCGAAGCGTCGGTGATGACTGACACGGTGCTGGAGAACGACGAGTCCACGGTGGACGTGCTGACGGTGACGGCAGCTACGCCCACGGTGATCAGCAGTGAGGATACGGACGAGGCGTCGGAGGCAAAGTCGACGGGGAACGTGGACAACGAGAGCCCGCCCAACGACGAGGACGTGTTGATGGCAGACAACGAGATCTCGAGCGCGAGCGAGAGCTTGTCAGAAGGCAACGAGTGTGCGGGTAGTGACGTGGAGCAAGCACGGCTCGCACGGAAGAAGGCTCGCAAGGCTGCGAAGCGACTGCGAGTCAAGGCTCTGCTGGTGAAGCGACGGCGAGCAGAACAAGAGTCCGAAGGTGAACGGCGACGGGCTGAGACAGAGCTGCGTGACGAACGGCGACGGGTGGCAGCCGAAGCAGTGGCGGCACTCGACGAACGGCGGCAACGACGACTGCGTGATGGTGACGACGAGCGCCCCACACGGCCGAGTGACTTGGCACGTGTGAGCCTAGTCAAGCACAGGCGCGAGATGACAAACACGCCACGGGCAGTACAGGATGATGATGTAGAGTACGTGGGGGCAGATGACGGACTTCCGACAGCAGTGATGGAGGTGAATGGCGCCTCGAGACGCGTGAAACTCGACAGCTGCGCGCGCTACACTATCGCGGGCACTGAGTGGATGGCCCACGGTGACAAGCAGGCGGTGAACGCTCCGGTTGACTACGTGGAAGGCATCGGGGGCTTCCTACTCGACGTGTTGGGGGTATGGCGGTTCAAGCTGCGTACTGTATTCAATGAAGTTATCGAAGTCGATGCGTGCGTAGTGTCGGGCTGTTCCGACGAGTTTCTACTAGGGGTCGACTTTATGAGGGCGCGTGGAGCGACCCTGGATTTCGATCGCAATGAAGTGCGGTACGCGGAGGGAGAGCGAGCGGTCGTGATACCGTTCCGGACGCATGACGACGCTGGAGGGGCACGAGTCGCAGCTGTACGGATGGTCGGCAGGACCAGACTCACGGGCAATGCAGTAACGCCTGTTGAGGTCTCGGTGGCAGCTGAAGATGGAGAACGCGGCTTGTTCGTGCCGACGAGGCACACGGGGTCCGTGTTATTGGCAGCAACGGTGACGACGGCTAGGAACGGAAGGGCCTGGGTACCAGCAATCAACACGAACAATGAGTCAGCACGATTACCTAACAAAAAGGAGCTGGGCACGTGGATACCTGTTGATGACGATATGCAGATCCTGTCGATGAGTGGCGAGCTGGACGCTCAGCGTGTGAGTGAATGGATCGACGAACTTGGGGACAGTACTACGCCCCTGGATGACGAAGACGAAGTACAAATTGGAGTTGATGAACCAAATGCACGTGTATTAGTTACCAAATTGCTACGTGTCTATCGTAAGTTGACTGTGAGTACTGGTGACTGTCCTCCTGCGACGGCCTTGGACATCAGCCACCATGTTGACACGGGCGACTCGGCGCCGATTATGTTGAAGCGCCGTCGGCAAGCACATGCAGAAGATCAGATCATCGATGAAAATGTCGACAAAATGCTGAATGCGGGCGTCATAGAAGAGGGGAACGGCGCATGGGGTTTTCCGGTGGTCCTGGTACGCAAGAAAGATGGGGAAGTGAGGTTTTGCGTAGACTACCGTGCTCTAAACAAGGTGACCAAGAAGGACGTGTACCCCCTTCCTCGCATCGACGAAACCCTTGAGGCTCTGGGTGGTGCATTGCTCTTCACTACTCTAGACCTACGCGCGGGTTATTGGCAAATCCGTGTGGCGCCCGATGATCGGGATAAGACGGCTTTTACCACGAAGAGAGGGCTTTATCGCTTTGTTCGCATGCCCTTTGGCTTAACGAACGCCCCCTCTACGTTTCAGAGAATGATGAACGGGGTTTTGCGCGGTCTGACCTGGGTGACTTGCCTAGTTTACCTAGATGACATTGTGGTTTTCACTCGAGGTGGAATTGAGAGGCACGTGGTCGAGCTGGCCAACGTGTTGGAAAGATTGGCTCAGGCAGGGCTGACTCTCAAGTTGAAGAAGTGCATGTTCGCAGCTACATCTATGGAGTATTTAGGGCATCAATTGAGTAGCGATGGCGTGCGGCCTTTGCAGCGGCTGGTTACGGCTGTGCAAGAATTTCCGAGGCCAACGGATGCAGTGGAAGCCAAGCGGTTTGTGCACCTCGCGGGGTACTACAGACGGTTTGTCGAGGGCTTTGGGTCCATCATGGCCCCGATCACGAAGCTGTTGAGGAAAGATGTCGAGTGGGAATGGACGCCTGCTCAGGAGGCGGCGTTTAAGCGAGTGAAGATGATCCTGATGACACAACCACTACTGATCTACCCTAATTTTAAGTTGCCTTTTCGGGTTGCGACGGATGCGAGTACGGTGGGTCTAGGCGCTTGCCTAATGCAAGACCATGGCGCCGGCTGGCAACCGGTAGCCTATGCCAGCAAGGTGAACAACACAGCTGAGAGTAAGTATGGTATCACGGAGTTGGAATGTTTAGCGGTCGTATGGGCGATCAAGCTCTTCCGTCCTTACCTGTATGGCAGAAGATTTACGATTATTACGGATCACTCGGCGCTAAAGTGGCTCATGACGAGTCCGAAACTGACGGGTAAATTGCATAGGTGGGCACTCACCTTGCAGGAATTCGACTTCGAGGTCGAGTACCGACCTGGCAGCACGAACGTGGTCGCAGACGCACTCTCCCGAGCACCTGCGGTGGCGACGGTATTGGCGGCTGTCGGACGACGGCGAAGGGCGAAGGAACGAGCGGCTGCTCGATCGGCGGGCCCGATGGAGACGGCAGCTGGAGCTGCAGCACATGACGGTAACGGCGGTGGGGAAGTGCGAGTCGAGGACGGCAGTGACGGCGGGCCTGTGCCGACAGGAACGGCGGAACGGAGTGCGGGGACGACGACTGAGCGGCTGGCGATGCCGGTCAGTGCAAGCACGCAACCTACTCCACAGCTGACCGCGACGAATGCGGCCGACGGGCAGGACGAAGTGACGGCTGTGCAACTTACGGCGGAGGCGGCAGTGCCGAAGAGTTCGAAGCGCGACACAAAGCGACGCGCGGGACGACGTGTGGAGCCTACGGGTGCGGAGCGACCTTTGACACGGGCGGCGAAGCGACATGCTGAAGAACAGCGGCGGCGAGAGTTGGTGGCTGACGACGAGACGAAGGACGGCGAGGTGAACGTGCCTATGTACGACACGGAGCACGCGGAAAGCAGCACGGCGCCGAGGACGATGAGCGAGTCGACGACGGAGTCGACGACGGAGTCAACGACTCTCGCAGTGACCTCAGGGATGGCAACGAGTGGCGAGATCACGAACAATGTGCCCATGAATGATCACGCGGTGACGGGAAGCGGCGTGACGCGTAAGTGGAAGCGCGTGACGTTCGCAGACCCGCTAGTAGGCGGTAGGGAGCGAGTCAAAGCCCGAGACGAAGGGCAAGATGCAGTACCTGCGGCAGCGACAAGTGAGACGAACGTCACGGAGGTGACGAGTACGGCGAACGCGACGCAGGCGCCCCAGGACGTGCGGACGCGGAAGCCGGGCAAGACGGCAACAACGACGACTCGGGCATCGAGTCGACGGAGTACGCGGACGACGTCGGAGAAGCCTCCGGGTGCAGCAAAGACTGACACGGCGACGAACCGAGCGGCGAGTGCGACGTCGCGACCGGCGACGGCAAGTGCAGTGGCGACGACGAGCAAGCGCGCGAAGCCGACACTTCGACGAGACGATGACGACGACAACGGCGGTNCGGGCCGCTAAGAAGCGGCGTGGATCTGAAAGTGATGGCGAACCACGTGAGCAGGAACCCGTGCGACGACGCGCAGGTGGACCGACACTTCAACTTACCGATGCGGAGATCATTGACGCGCAACGAAAGAGTCGATTGGTGCAGCGCTTGATGGAGTCGGGCGAACATCAAGGGCGGAAGGTGACGACGACGTTCGGGTTAGTGACGATCGAGACACAGAAGGGAAGGCGGGTTGTATTACCTCCGGCGTTATGGCCTACAGTGATGAAGGAGTGCCATGACTCCGTGTGGGCTGGACACCTACGAGCACCTCATACCTACGCACGCATTTCACAGACGTATTGGTGGCCGAACTTGATGCGTGCAGTGAAGCGCTGGGTGGCAGGCTGTCAGGAATGCGGGTCGCGCAAGGCACGTCCGAGGGAGGTGATCCCTCCATTAAGAAGTATACGCGGTGGGGACGTTGGCGACAGATGGGCGTTAGACGTGGCCGGCCCATTACCTACGACTGATGGTGGTGAACGATACGTGATCGCGGCAGTCGAGTATGTGACTCGATACGCTGTGGCAACGGCAGTGAAGCAACATACCGCGGAGAACGTTGCGGCTTTCCTGATGAAGAACGTAGTGCTGAAGTTTGGTACATTTAGAGAATTATTGACGGATGGGGCGCCGGAGTTGACCGGCAAGGCCATCGAGCAGCTGGTGATCATGCTGCAAGCCCAGCAGATCAACCCCGTGCCGTATCGCCCGCAGATGATTGGGCTGGTAGAGCGGTTCCACCGCACGTGGAAGGACTGCATCGCCACCTATATGAACGACGAGAGGCAGAGGGATTGGGATGTTTGGGTAGACTTCGCCGTGTACGCGTACAACAGCGGTCAGCACTCGACGGTGATGCTGTCGCCGAACGAACTAATGATGGGGAGGAAACTCCGTAACCCCAATGACCTACTACGAGTTGCGAGCGTATCCGAGGCAGGGGCGCTGACGAATTATCACCGACGACTGGTGGCAGCCATGGAGAGCAGCCATGCATGTGCTGAGACGGCAAGGAGGCGCGAGCAGAAGCGCCAGGCCCGCTACTATGACCGAAAGGTGCGAAGAAAGCGGATATTTGAAGTTGGCGATCGCGTATGGCTGTATAAGCCGCCGCGAGGTCCCAAAGCGACGAAGCTAGTACATCAATGGCTTGGGCCAGTGAGGATCGTGGAGCCCGCAGGCTATGACAATTACCTGGTGGAACGAGAAGATGTGGAGCACGACCCGGAGCAATATTTAGCACATGCTTCATTTTTAGTTAGCTACCATCAGCCAGCTACGCTACTCGAGGAAGCAGCAGCTGATATTGAAGCGCAACTTGAGCATGAAGGTGCGCTCGAGCTCGACGGTGAGGACGAGGCGGACGGAGCGTCTGGTGGAGCAGCGACGGCTCCGGTACGTGCAGCAGCAGCTGCAAGAACTGCAAAACGGCGTCGACCAACAGTGGCAAGTACGACTCCGAAGCAGCGACCGGACGAGGACGTGGTGGAGCTACGGCGACGAAGAAGAAGAAATGCAGCAGGACAGTACGTCCTCGAGTACGAGGTGCGACCCGTACAGCGAAAAGATGGACGACGGCGACGGAAGAACGGAGGGCGGCGATGGGTTACGGTCCAAGAGTATGACCGCTTGCTACAGGACGGAAGGGTCGTGGAAGACCCTAAAGATGGAGAAGTCGTGTAACAGGTGGGCCAACGAGATGGACCCACCTGCAGCAGCAAGCAGCGGTGGACGACCACGAAGTGGCAGGGACGGTGACGCAGGGCGACGAGAAGCGGAAATCCTCGCTGGACTACCGCATGACGATGGGCGGCACGGGAGCGGTCCAAGAGGTAGTGACGGAAGCTGCGGACAGCTCCTGAGTGGCCACAATGGCGAGGAGTGGCACGGTGAAGGGCAAGACCGAGCTGCACGCGGCAGCTTGTGTCGAGTCAACGTTGAAGGACGGGGCTGGAGGGCTCGAGCAGCGAGCGGGGACCGCTCAGTACAAGATTCGAGCCGCGAGACGCAAGTGTCGCGGGTCGGAGTTGAGCAGCGGCGAGTCCACGGACCCGCAGCACACAGAGCGGAAGCTCCACGCGAACGAGAGGGAGAGGCAGACGAACGAAGGAGTGACGGAAGCGCGGAGTGACTGGTCGAAGCCGGAGACCTGCGTGGAAGACGAGAACGTGATCGTAGGGTAGTGTCGACAAGAGGTTGGCATTAGCTTGCGTGGTAGAAGAGGTTGCATAGACCCCTTTAATAAATTCGGTCGGACGCACTGAGGCGGACGATCGGGCGCAGTGACGAAGTGTTACTGTCGGCCAGAAGGTGTTGGAGTTGCGGCGACGAGAAGTAGGACCGGCGCGGCGCAGCTATACGACTTGCTCAACAAGCCGAGCAAGATAACTGGCCTGCTTCA